>VXAX01000099.1:549298-588587 GCA_013399835.1 Leptocoma aspasia | reverse complement strand
TCCAGCCCTTTGTCTTGCTGATGAGAGCTCTCTGCAGTCGGCTTGCCCTAATTGCTAGGATTTTTCCTCGGGTACATTTTAAAACTCAGAAGTTACAATATTCCTTAAATGACATATTAATATCCACCACCACTTAATAAGATATTGCTTATTAATCACCAGCCTGAATTATCTACTGTACCCATAACAGGATTAACTCTGGTTGTATAAAACCAAAGTCAATTGGGATTTCCTCAAAAAAAAGAATTAAAGGAGGAGATATTGAAGTTATTTAAATAGACTGATTAGGGTCTCCTCTTTGTGCTCTTCAAGGTTTCAGCTTTGGCACTTCTGTAAGCAACACGAAACACAGACTGTGAGCAACTGTGAGAGACTGCACAGAAGAGGACTCGGAGGAGGAATCCATTCCCCCATCCAAATCAATTGAATTGACTTGGACAAGGCCAGGAATTCCCTTTGGACTGGCAGTGCTGCCCAGTTACTGGCAGGGTGCCTTGCAGTGGTGTTCAGTGGGCGCGGCTGAGGGGGTGCTGGATCACTGAGCTCGCTCCTTTGGACTGAAACTGTGTGGAATTGCTGAGAAGATGCCCTTCCCAAGTTTCCATTTGTCTCCTCTCCCAGAGAAGCCCCTGCTGTTCCCACAGGGCCCCTGCCTGTTGCTCTGAGCCAGCAGAGCAGAGGCCTGGCTCCCCCCGGGCGTTCCCGTTCCCTGCTGGGATGTCACATCCCAGGGGCTGAACGGGGAGTGGCACAGGGGGAGGAACTGCTCGGGTGTCCCTGCAGCCTCCAGCACAGCTCTGCTGCCAGGGAAGGGGAGCCCGGTCCCACGTGCCTTTGGCACTGCTGGAATCCATTGTCACGGGACTGTGCTGGTGTCACCTCAACATCCAAGGGACTCTACAAACCACACTGGGCACTTTTAGAGCCTCTGCACGGCAGGGCACAGCTCTGCCTGGAACTCTTTCTGAATGCACTTGTACAGGATGTAATTTCAGTGTATGGTTTGTTTGCTTTAGCATTATTTATCAAGTGGCCCAGGTAATTTTTTCTGTGTATCAGTTTTAGATTGAGCCTTTATAGAGTTAGATTAATTTTTTTTTACAGGATGATGTGTCACATCACTCCTGAGCTGGGCTCAGTTTTGAACAGCCTGCACAGCACTGCCAAGACCCAAGGCAATAATTTCTTTGTAGGCAGCCTAAAGCCCATTTAATGTTTCATGATTGGACCCAGTGACCATAAGGGGTTTTTTTCCAACCTAAATGGTTCTATGACTCCATATTCCCAAATTCAGAGGAATCCAGACAAACAGATATATTGTAGAGAAAGTACCTTTTAGGGGTGTTTATGTAAACTACAATTATTTTTCCCCCAACAGATGGACTATTTTCTGCTCAGTATAAAAGGCCTGTGTTTTCCTACACAAAAGCTGTAATTTACCTGACATCTTCTACCATCCTAAAGCAGAGCAGTAAGATGCAGCCACAAGAAGCATGGAAAAACAGACAGCTACACCACTGCCTCTGCCCAATCCAGGGACAAGTCCAGAACTGGCTCCTAAGAGAGATCTGGAGAGTTTAAGGCTAAAATCACCTGACTGTGAGGACTAGCCTGGTCTCTCCCAGGCTACAGTTCCCTTTGTATTGGGAATTTACTGGGCCATGGCAGAAAATTCTGTTTAGCAAGTATTGACTTCTTTTTCTCTCCTGCCCATGAATGTCTGATTGATTATTTTTTGAATTCCTGAGATCTTCCTGCATCAGCAGCAGTCTGTGGTGCCACGTTCAGTGGGTTAAGGACCTCTCATTTTTCAAACTGTCACATGATAACTTCAGCTGCTGACCCCAAGTTCTTGAACTGAGGGAAACAGGGAACCATTGTTCCTGGAGATGTTCCTCATCAAGAGTTGTGGGCCATTTATTCTTCCTGTCCGTTATCCCAACCACCCTTGTTCTCAATCTCTGTATCCATACTAATTTTACTATGCCAAACACTCTAGCTAAACCTGCAGTGCCACTATGGACATACATGGAATAAACTGAGCTGGTTCAGGGTTTTTCCAAAGTATTTTAAAATTCATTTTTCAGCCCCAGAAACACAGATTAGAAAAACACAAAGTACCTTTTTTTGGAGCTCTTTTGACAGTGAGGTCCTGTAAAACCCATTCTGTCTAGAGGGCACCTTTGCAGATTTAGTTATGCAGTCAGGTTCATTGATAGAGTAATCCTAAATGACTGGGAAAACTTGGCATCTGCCTTGATCCCCCAAAATTTCTCAGCTATGACATCGATCAGTTTTAGTCTGTTTCAGCAGAAGCTTAAGCTGAGCTTTTGGCAGTCTCAGAAATGCTTATGGTGAATCTCCCCAATCTCTTTTCAAGAGCAGCCTCTCAGACTCAGTTGATAAAGAGCAGATTAACCTATCACGGATGTCGTTTTTCTCCAGCACCGATATTCTCATTTCTCAGCTGTTGCTGGCAAGGAGCAGCTTTGACCTTTAAGGCAGGAATATGTAAGGTGTTGTCAAAATGAATCAGAAACTCAAAATAGATGTGATACAGGAATATGTAAGGTGTTGTCAAAATGAATCAGAAACTCAAAATAGATGTGATACAGCATTTCCAAGACTGGAGAAAGAATTCACTCCCTATGCCCCCCAGAAGATGCTGTTCTCTAGAAACAGCAGTGGCAAACACCAACAAATCCCTGCTTTACTCAAATATATTTTGGTGAACTTTACTGTGCTTGCAAGGAGAGGTGAACAATGAAACCATGAGTGGTGCACCATGAGTGGTGCAGACAAAGCTCTCTCCACTGGCAAAGGGACCTGACCTTCTGCAGCTTTGTCACCTCAGCCTTGGAAGATTCCAGCTTGGCACTGAGGATTGCTGTGTGCCTTGGTGAGTTTGTGAGTTACATGAACTGACACAGAAAAGCCCTGCTTGCTCAGATATCACCCATTTCAACACACCCTCAGGTTTCTGTGGATAGAATATATTTCTCCTGGAACTGAAAGCTGAAAGATTGAGCGTCTCGTTTTATACATGAAACAGCTCTTGCTATTACCTCATTATGTGGTGCTTGGTAAGGGCATAGGTTTGAAAATTCTCTTACAGAGTATTTTTAGAGAAGAATCTATGAGAGACTGAAACACCAGTGCTGAGTTTTTATTTCATATCATCACTCATCATGATCAAATGGAATGATGAAAAACCTGGCTTTGTCTATCTGACCAATTGCACCCATTTTCCAAATTTGCTGAATGATCATTTACTGTTTCCTACTTTGGATGATCAAGCATTTTATTGATAAAGCTCATGCAGCACTGGTTCAGAATCATAGAGAAATTCAATGTCAAACCTGAAAACTGAATAGGTGTCCCACAAACACCAGTCACATACCTCCTCATCCAACCAAACCATGCCCCCAAGACAATCCTCTACCCAGGAATAAAACAGGAGTCCCAGTCCTGGAGAGGGTCAGCCCTCAGCCCAGGGCTAGCTGTGAATTCCTGTAATGGAACACAAAACCACAGGGACTGATTTTCACCCACACCTAAATTCATAGCTCTTGGGAAGGCTTGAGCTACTGACAAATAATTTCAACTTCTGGCACTGATTATGCTTCTTAGTGAACACTGTATCACTGAAGTGCACAACCACCTCCATTTCTCTGCCTGCTGCCCCTGCTCTGACACTGGGCCAAGCACAGAAGATGCAGGATGGAGTTTTCTGAGCAGGAAAGGCCCATCAGCCAGAGGATGTCCCTGCATCCTCAGTGTGTCAGAGTGGTGAGACGGAGATCACCACTGCACCATTGTGGCACTTATTTACAGACCTTTGCCTGCTCAAACTGCTTCGGTCACA
This sequence comes from Leptocoma aspasia, assembly GCA_013399835.1. NCBI lineage: Eukaryota > Metazoa > Chordata > Aves > Passeriformes > Nectariniidae > Leptocoma > Leptocoma aspasia. The sequence continues at coordinate 584,722 of VXAX01000099.1, read as the reverse complement.
GCACCACTCCTGTTTGCTCAAAACCTGGCACCAGAGCTCACAACAGCTGCAAGAGCAACCTGCCCATTTCCTGTCTACCTGGATTCCTCCCATGAACCACTGCAACAGCAGGGTCCTAGGCCCGTGCTTTTTGAATATTTGCTAACTGCAGCTTTCTCAAAAATAAATCAGAGCACGGCATTATTCTCCTTCCAAACCTGTAGCTACAAAATATTTCTTCTGTAGGAGGCAGTGGCACCAAACAAAGACACTGACCCAGCAGCCACTGGAGTCAAGGGCAGAGTTATGAAACAGGAAGAAAAACGAGCATCAGGACTTTTTAAAGACAAACATCTCAAAGCTTCATCCTTTAAACATCTGCACTGGCTTATGCCATGCTACTGAACACATCCCTGCTCCCAGGGGTGCAGGAAAGGATCGGCGGCAGCGCTGCCCCATCCCCGGCTCCCAGGCGGAGCTCCCGGCTGCCGCACGGCCAGGATTTGCGGCACTTCCCCGGGCAGAGGCAGAGACAGGCACCGTGTGTGACCCTGGCACAGAGGGCAGAGTGGCACCGTGTGTGACCCTGGGAATAGCACTGTGTGTGACCCTGGCACAGAGGGCAGAGTGGCACCGTGTGTGACCCTGGCAGTGAGCTGGCAGGGCTCCTTGGCTCCTCGGCTCCCTCCCTGCCCCCGGGGCTCCCTCCACGCCTGCTTGCCCACTGCTCCCGGGTTCGGTGCCACCACAAAGGCAATGAGTCTGACCGTGGCCAGTTACAAATTAAACCCTGAGTGCTCTGATTTCTCTCGTTTGTACCAGAGCACGTTCTGCTCTGGGTTACAGCACAAGGCCCAGAGTCATCACACCCCTTTGTGTTCACCTCTTCATTGCTCAATCAAAAAAAGAACATTTATGATTGCAGTTTTCAAATAAGTTTCCTTCTTCAAGTTATTTCTTCAGATTTGGCACAAATCCTCTCAGAATAATAAATAATTCTAATTGGCTTACTACCAGAGGATTTAGCTGTACTTTTCCTAATAAATCCAAACAGTTTCAGTAGAACATGTTCACAGTAATTTTTCTTTTCTATCCCTTGCTTCATGACTTGCCTCTTCACTTTATTATACTCAATTTTATATTTCAGATTTTAAGCTGAAGAAAAATCCCTCTCTCTGAAGAAGATTTTCCCATCAAGTGAGCCATATATATTTTTAATAGGGATATCAAACCCAGCCTGATGGAACAAACACCTTGAGACACCTTCTGGATGTGAATGTCTCTTTAAAAATATGAAAGCTTTAAAGGTTGAATTGTTTGCAGGTTTAACTGAACTGAAAGAATAAGAGACATTGTAATAGGACAAAATGATGACTCAGGTCTCTAAGACATAATCAATTTTATAGGATTTCTCCAGCAGCCCTCATCCATAGGGGTTTGCACTCCTCTTCACCCATTTAAGATAGAAAATTTGTACACTTAAAAAAGGGTTACCAAAATGTGCCCTTTCTTTAATCTGTTAACAAAAGCTAAATGAGATACTTGGGAAAATCCTAATGCAAAGGAACATTTTGAGTGTAGCATTTTACTATTGAATAAGCCCTTATTTTCTTAGCCAGGTTACTGCTGTGATTCTGGCCCTTAACAGATATTTTTAACATTAATATTGTGTAATAGGACGAGAGGACCTTTGTTTCCAGCTGCCTGTGCTGAGTTTCTGTTAACCCTATACTGACACCAAATAAACACAGAGCTGGGTTTACATATAAATTAATGTAGTATAAAGATAACTGTTATTTCTTCAGAAAGAGTCCCCTACAACAACATAAAATTTCTTCCCAAGCCAAGGGAAGTTTATTTCCCCTCTGGTAATTTTACTGTGTGCGTGCTAGGTGGAAATAGAGAACTGTGAAAAGGCCCATTTTAGCAGAGATAACAGCTCACAGAAGTTATTCTGAGGACTGGGCTGGAATGAATCACATTCCCACGTGTGTGTGCTGGCTGGCAGCAATCAATGCTTCCTCTTAGCAAGGACACCCTGGGGGATGGAGAAACCAGAGCTGTGAAAAACCCAGCAAATTCTGCCTGACAGCTTCTCCAGGCAAACCGCCCTGCTGGGGCACTGGGAGCACACTGGGGTGTCAGGCCCCGCACTGGTGGAAGCAGCCATTCCACAGGGGCTCCTTTGGGATCCCTGGGCATCCCATAACCCCCTGCCCTCCCCGGCCCAGTGCACCCAGCGGCCTGGGAGGCTGGGAAGCAGTGCAGGTGCTGGGATAGCAGAGAGCTGGGAAGCAGTGCAGATGTTGGGGTGACAGAGAGCTGGGAAGCAGTGCAGATGTTGGGGTGACAGAGCTGGGAAGCAGTGCAGATGTTGGGGTGACAGAGAGCTGGGAAGCAGTGCAGATGTTGGGGTGACAGAGCTGGGAAGCAGTGCAGATGTTGAGGTGACAGAGCTGGGAAGCAGTGCAGATGTTGGGGTGACAGAGAGGAGGGAAGCAGTGCAGATGTTGGGGTGACAGAGCTGGGAAGCAGTGCAGATGTTGGGGTGACAGAGAGCTGGGAAGCAGTGCAGATGTTGGGGTGACAGAGCTGGGAAGCAGTGCAGATGTTGGGGTGACAGAGAGCTGGGAAGCAGTGCAGATGTTGGGGTGACAGAGCTGGGAAGCAGTGCAGATGTTGGGGTGACAGAGAGCAGGGAAGCAGTGCAGATGTTGGGGTGACAGAGCTGGGAAGCAGTGCAGATGTTGGGGTGACAGAGAGCTGGGAAGCAGTGCAGATGTTGGGGTGACAGAGCTGGGAAGCAGTGCAGATGTTGAGGTGACAGAGCTGGGAAGCAGTGCAGATGTTGGGGTGACAGAGAGCAGGGAAGCAGTGCAGATGTTGGGGTGACAGAGCTGGGAAGCAGTGCAGATGCTGGGATGGCAGAGCAGGAGTCCAGAGGAGGATGAGGTACAGGTACTGCACAAACATGCTGGCACTGTCCAACACAAACCTGAAATTGGGGAGACCAATAAGAAAAGTGAATTTGAAGGGGAAAAAACCAAAGCCTGGTGTTCCAAGAGGAACAAACCCCAGTTGCTGATGCCCCATCCTATTAAGTATTTCTCTCTGTGGCCCAGTTCAGCACTGTTCCCTACTTAATGCCAGCGCTGCTGCAGGTATTCCCTGGAGTGTCCCCACCACTGAGCAGGTGGAATGTGAGCAGGCTGAGGGTGCCCAGTTAGTGGTGGTGTTTATTGGGCCCCTTTAAAACACCCCCACCTCACTGAGTCCAGCAGCGCCCTGCTGAACAATAATCCTGCCCAGAGCGGTGAACATTCCTGCAGGCCCAAGCCACAGCACGTGGCCATTGCATCTCCAGCCTTCAATAGCCCCTGGGGAGCAGGGGAGCATTCCTGTTTGTCTGGGAAACGTTCTCTCCTGGGAGGGGAAAAGCAGCATTTCCTTGCCCATCACCGATCATCGCAGCCCTGCCCCTCTGTCTGTCAGCGCTGACAATGGCACTGCTGTGGCTCGGGAGGGAGCAGAGGAGGGGATGGAAGGTGCTGCTCCAGTGTGGTGCCCACAGCTCCTGAACTGCCTCTGATCCTTCTCAGGAGAAGTTATGGGATCTAAATTCAGTGCCTGATGCAGCCCTGTCCGACTCCAGGGTTGGAGCTCATTGGGCAAACAAAGGGGAAATAGCTGCAGTGAGAGGGTTGCCAGGCTAACACCAGCAGGAAGGAAAGGACTGAATGAAATTGAAAAATTACATATTTAACCAGTAGCTGGATGGTAATAACTGTTTTAGGCCAACACTGAATTCTGTCTGGGGCCATTAATTACATGAGTCAAGCTGCTGGTCTGAGTGGGAGAGAGGGGTTTGCAAACCCCAGACAGCACAGAAAGGATCCCTCCCACCAGCAGCCTGTTCAGTGCCCTTGTAAGGTGCACAGAAAATCCTCTGCAGAACAAGGCTGGAGGCAGCAGGGAACCACCCAGCTTTTATCCAGGGAGACTGCTCTATTTCCTGTGCTGTGGAGCACGAGGCACCACTGCTTTATGTTAAAAGACAAAAAGGAGCAACCTAAGGACAGGGAGTTGCAGGAACACAAGGAAACCCACACTTCCAAAGGCAAACATGCCTTGTTTTCACTCTCCAGAGTAAAAGGGCAAGTCTGTGTTTGCTTCATTTCCCTTGGAAGTGCCAGCCCTGGTTCTGAACAGGCTCCAGCCAGGACTGATTCTGCTCTGAGAATAACGCAGCTGAACATCAGATGGGTGACACACACCCCAAAACAAGGAGCGATAATGAAGCTGGAATAGCAGAGCTGAGCCCTAAGCAAGGTTCCATTCCCACCATGAAGTCACCAGGGTTTATGGGCTCAGAGGCTCGGAGCTCTCCGTTACCTGACAGAAGAGGTCATGGAGGTACCTCAGCTCGAGCTGGATGCACTGCCAGCCTGTTCATGCCTGTTCATGCCTGGGGCACTTTGGTGCCAGAGAGGAGTTTGGGAACGGCTCCAACACTTCCTGCCATTACTAACCCCACAGCAAGAGCATCCCTGCACCCCACCAAGGCCCCGTCTGCTTTTTAGAGAAGATTCCGGAATTAAACCGCACGGTAAGGACGGTGACCAAGCTGCCCAGAGCTATGCCTGCCCACAGTGCGTCACACCCAGCTCTGGCTCTCATCAGGACCAGTCACTGCTCAAGGGATGGCAGCAGTGGCAGCCCTGCTTTGGGCTGTGTCCCTCTGCTGCTCAGCTATTGGTACAGCTTTAATTTGCTGCCTCCAAGGTTCACGTAACAAAAGGCAGAGAAATAGTAGGCTCGGTTACATTTCCGTAGCACTTGCAGAACTCTAGAAATCCATTACAGCCCCTCTGCCTCTACCACTCCTACATGTCCCCCATTCATCCCTTTTTGAAGGGGTAAAAAATTCTAATGTATTTAGTCTTTGCTCACACAGAAGTCAAGTGTACTTTTGGGTACCCTTGTCATACCTCTCTACACCTTCTTTCCTCAAAATGGTAAAGCTGAAAGATCAGAACTGAACACAGAGCTCAGTATATAATTTAGCAGCATCAGTTTTGTCTGCTGGTTTCCCACTCTTCCTGCCTCTTTCAGGCAGGTGAGGACAGTTTAAGTAGTTTACATCATCACACACATGTCTCCAAAATACTTAGTGCTGCTGAAGTCTAAAGCCATGTATGTTAGATGAGATCCCACATGACGCTTTCCCCTTGCTAGAGGAATCATTGGAGACCCAGCTGATGAGCGAATTCCATCATGGAGTCTTTGCTGTAAAGGCCGGTTGCTGGGTTGCAGCAAAGCCCTGAGAGCTTCGCTGCCTGCAGGCACTGATGTGTTTGTCTGCTCCTTGCAGGCTGTGCCCCACCCAAGGTGGCTCCCACAGACAGCTGTGTGCAGAAATACCGCACTGCTCACACCCGGGGATGCGCACGGTGCATTGCCCAGCCAAAGCACAGCACGAGGCCGAGCGTTCCACGAGCTCCGCACACCCAGGGACACTCGGGGCTCTGCCCAGCACTGGGAGAGCTCAGCTGGACAGCGCTCCTGACAGGGAGCATCACTCAGCTGCTCGCAGAAGGGCTTAGGTGCTTCCCCAGAAACTGGGCCTTTCTCCATAAAACATCAGCCTTCCATGTTCTCATGGATTGATTCAGCAGTTGAAGCCAAGGCCTTGGTGCTCCTCACAATGAGGCCAATGAATATTTTGCCCCTGGATTGAGAGAAGATGAAGCCTTGTTTCCTGTACTTTTCTCTAAAGAGTGAATCAAACCCATGTTTTTCCTGGAACACACATAATCTCTTTCCCAGAGCTCCATGGGATAGTCCCCATGGATCACTCCCTGTGCAAGGCACTCAGGAAGGCTCTGCAGCTCCAGCCTGCCCTCACTGCCGTGTCCAGGTTTGCTCCTGGAATTCCCAGTCCAGAAATGTCTCCATGTCCCTTCGCTGCCATCCCACTGCCAGGGCAGGCTTGGCAGGGTATCCCTGCCTGGGACTTTCACTGCCTCTTGTATTCCACGTTTCCTGGTTCTTCCTTTTTCCCACTCCTGTGTGCTGACCAGCTCCTCAGTATTTACCAAAAAGAGTCCTCTTCCCTGTTGCTAAATGCAGCTTGACACCAGTCAGTGGCCCTGCTAGCCCAGCTCAGTCTTTGAAAACACATCCCTCAGTAATGCTGCAGACAAATCAGAGCAAACAGAAGCAGCTTTGAACTCTGCAGTCATCGTAGTCCAGAGTCATAATTATGTGAAATGAATAAATGAAGCTGGATTAAGTGATGATCTCCGGCCAGGTGCCAGAGAGTGGCACCAACAGTTACCAAAAGGAATAGGAAATAAGGTTGAGAAAAATACTGGGCATCTTATGCTCCTTGTGGTTGTGCTACAGAGATTGTCATTATTATTTTTCATTTACCATCATGTTGATGAGTGCCTCCAAACTGCACATAGAATTTCCACCAGGATTTCCATGGCACAGCTTTGCTCTCTATCCCATGCTCAAGGCTCCACTGGATCCACTGAGAGACTGGGCAGGAGGGAAGGAGGAGGCCCTGGAGCTTCCTTCTGCTGAAGGAGCCTGGAAGCTCATGAGGGAATTTGAAATGGTGAACAGAGAGGGCAAAGGGACTTAGAGCACTGTGTGGGATGCACAGGGCATTAAGGTATTGCTGCAGTTGGGGTCAGGCAAGAAAAGGCCAGAGAGTTCTTCATAAATTGTAACATTGTAACAAATAAATAAATAAATCTCTTGGAAGTACAGAAAGAAATAGAACCATGTCATGGTTAACCCCAGCCAGCAGCTAAGCCTCACACAGCCCCTCATTCATTCCCCCTCAGTGGGATGGGGGAAAGAATTAGAAAAGGAAAAGTGAGTGCGCTGCTCAGCAATAACAAAGTCACTGAATTATCAACAGTGTTTTCAGCACAGATCTAAACCACAGCTCTGTGCCAGCTACTATGAAGAAAGTGAACTCTTTCCCAGCCAAAATCAGCACACACATCAAAAGCTTCTTCACCCAGAATAGCGGATTTGGTGTGTCCAGACCAAGTATTTTGATTTTATGTTGACTTACAGAAAAATACGGCCCAAGAAATCTTTGGCTTCACAAATATCCTTTCCCTCACTTCCCTACAAAGGGAAATGTATTAGATGTGAATTTAGCTATAAATATTTTAGTTCCTACTACAGCTCTTGCTGTAATGCTAACTTTAGCATAATACTTCAGCTTCAATAGACTTTTAAAACTCAGGGAACTCGTCTTAACACAAGGTTTTTGGATTATGTGTACATTTTAAAAATTCTTGTCAAAATTCAAATTGTCTGATGAAATATGTGTTGCTGCCCCTGAAATGTCTACATGGAGTGGTAGGGGAGAAGTCAATTACTACACCACATGTAGTGCTGGATACATGAAACACACTGGAATAATTACATACAAATAACAAGAAAAAATGTGGGTAACTCCTACAAGTTACTTCAAGCATCAGAAATATTGCTAGATTTTCATAATCTCTCGCTGAAGGATGTGCACACATCCCAGCAGAGTTTTCCATCTCTGCGTCACTGACTGCAGGTGGACAAGGACCAGCTGTCTCAACACTCTACCTCTCCTAGCTTCTTTTGTGCCTTTAAATCAGGAACACAGTGTCAAAAATGTCACATACCTGACAAATACAGAGGGTGATGTAGGGTGGTGCTAATTTTTCTGTGTATTCAGCTCGCAGGCCATAATGCACACCCTGTTTGTGCTTCACAGTTTCTCTCCAAAAGCCAATCAGCCCTTCCTCATAAACAAAACAAATTTAAAAACTGAAACATGCCACAATCTTTGTCTTTCTCACAAATCCCTCGATTTCTCACTTTTATCCACAATTCCTCCCCCCCATTTTCCAGTTTATGTAGCCTGGATTCAAATCCTCTTCCAGAAAACATGAAAAAACGAGTAACAGCTGTTTCAGCATAAACATTGACTGTCACGTCTCTTCAAAGCCTTTTCTGAATTTCTGCCCCATCCTGCACCATGCCACCAACATCTGCAGAATTCCTTGCAGACCTTCCAAGCTGTGATCCTTTTCTAGCCTCTCTAACCAGCATCCCGTTTAACTGCTGTGGTCCCGCCTCCCAAAGGGGAATGACAGCGTCTCTGGTGACACTCAAGAGACATCCTGCCATTTTCGTATGCATGGCCATGCTGCAGAGGAATAATTCACAAGGATGAAAATACTCTCTCTTGTACACGCCAAAGATGCATCAGCCTGGGCTGCTTTTCACTTTGCATCTCCCAGGAAGCTCTTGCAAAGAAGGTGAGGCAGCTGTGAGCCACTGGCCCTTGTTCCTGCTGCGGAGGGGCCGCCCACCGTTCCCAGGGACAGTCCTTGTCTGCTTCCCCTCCCTGCCAGAGCCAGCCCGCGCTGCTCCCAGCCCGCAGCACCGCCTGCCACGCCAGGCTAAGGAAACGCCTTTCCCACTCTCCTCCCGGAACAGCCACCAGCTGGCACCCACGGCAAGTACACAGCAATGCCTCCTACCTGCCATTCCTCAAATGCCACGTCTTTATTTCAAGAGGAAAAACCCACCAACCTCATCCCCCAGAGTGTTACATCCAGACTCTTTCAAACACAGCAAAACCGTGTGCACCTTCCTCTGAGAAGTTCATGGCTAGAACTGTTGAAAAATACTTTCTAACTTTCCAGCTTTTACGTACACAAGAATTTATTTGGGAAGGAGGAGCTACTGTCCCCTTTTTAACCCACCACTGTGCACGAGGCCTTCTCACCTTCTCAGCCACCTTGCTGACCCTGGAAATGTCCCTGCTGCTGCTCCCTTGGCAGAGCTGCTATTGGTAGAGCTGGCAACAAAACCAGTTCAGAATGGCATTTAATCAAAATGCCATAAAGTGGCTTAAGGTTTGTAACAAGAAGATTCTGTCACTCAGTTTTGTATCTAAAACTTTCAGTTGATGACATATTTAAAAAGATGACATGAGAAAAGAGTGCAGTCAGAAGCAATCACCATTTGTGTTTCAGAACTCCCAGGTTCTCCACCACTTTCCATCACTTTGGTAAATGCCATTCCTCACTACCTGTCAAGCACTTGGCATTTTTTGAAAACCAGGCAAATTATTAAGAAGCCTTAACAAGGTCTTCAGGACGTACCTGTCAGTCTCTGTTTTTTCTTTTACATATCAGGAGCTGTTTTAATTCACTGCATTTTCCATGTAGGTGGCAGTTCTCTTCTCAGCTACGCCAGGCAAAATCCCAAACTTCTCTGAACTGCAGGGTAAATTGTGTGAAAAGTGCCTCAGCACCACATATAATAAAGTTTAGGGTATGGGAAGGTGAGAGTGTGAGGTTTAATGAAAAAAACACCTGAGATTTGCTTCAATCACTGCAGTGTAACTAGAAACTCTCATGTCTAGAAAAACATAAATCTGGATTTTCCAGTTAGACCTCAAGTCATTAAAAAAGAAAAAAGCAGTTTGATGCTCTAATAATTCCAAACATATGGGAAGTTTGCCAGCTGGAGAGACCTTCAGGATAAACTGCAAGCACTTGGGCAGTATCTTTCCTCATCATTTTGATGGATTTTAATGAAAGATATCTCTTAGAGCACAGCTTAAAGGAAGGAAGCTTTAAGAAGCTGGATCCTTCACGCCAGAGCAAGGCCTGGTTTAAGACCTGCTGTGTGGACAGAGCTGTGGACAAGGTGGCTGTTGTGCCAACAGCATTCATGAACAAAAGGAACTGCTTTTGGTCTCTTCTGGAAGAAAGTGCTCCTAAATTACATATTTAAATTATTTGAGGAAAGAAAGTACAAGACCTAATCACACTTTGAGGATAACCTTCAGAACCTGCTTCTGCCTTCACAGCTCACACAATATGAGTATAAATGAGTATAAATGAATGTAAGCATTTTTTTTGCTGCAAATCAGTAACTCCCTTCCCAAGGACAACATCTCACAGCTTATGGGTACTCCTACACCTAAGAAAGACTCATGATTAATTAAACATGCAAAAGTGCAGTAAGGCAAATTGATGAATACAAACTACTAAGGCCAAAAGAACCTGGTGAAAAACTCAATAGTTGCATGGTGGGTAAAAAGAATGTTCCTTCAAAGACAGCAGAATAAATTCTAAGGGATAATGCAGCAATACATTTTGCTCTGACAGGCATCCCCTTGCCCCGATAATGTTCCCCTATGGCGAAAAAACAGAACTCACAATCCTTACAAATTTATAAAATGGAAACACTGATTGCACTAAAAAATGTATTAATGACAAACTGTACCTGCATTTATTAATTAATGTTTAATGCCCAACAGAATGTAGTTTTGGAACTGATAGATTGCTGGATTGTTATCTCCCTTAATTTCTTTTCAATAAATTAAACCCCACCAATCTGCTATAGACACCCTCATAGGTAGAGGGAAGGCATTTGATTTATAATGTTTCCAAATAGATGGCACTGTGATGAACGACCACATCACAAGATTAGGAGATTATTAGGTTGTGGGCTCTATTTCCTACTTCTTCACTTTTAAAGCTATGATTCCAAGAGGAAAATCCTTGTAGACGTTGCTGATTTTACAAGAAAGGTGATGTGTGGTGATACTGAGAATCATGCTTCTCTCTTTCCAGGCATGGGCAAGCTAGGATATTTTGGCAGCCTGCACGGAAGCCTTGGGACAAGCAATGCCAAGTACAAGATGCAGGACAGTCCTTAATCCAGACCAATACATTGTATTTATGGCGAGGCAGGGGCTGGATTTTAACATGAGGATGGTGGAGGGAGACAAGGAAGGAGAGAGGATTAACAGATGTGTGCTACTGACATTCATTTTCAAAAACCCACTGAAGAAGTTTGCCTGTATGTGCAGAAATGTGTGGGCATGGCTTTGTGTATTAGGAAGAAGTAGGTGGAAAGGACCTTAACCGTCAGTGTGGGTGGTTCATCTTTAGAAACCTCATCCATTCCCATAGTTTGATTCAGTATGTTCAATAACAGAGATTTCAAAGCTTTTTTAAGCAGACACTGCAGTGCTTGTGTGCAAAGTATCTGCTAACATGAAGATGTTATCTTTAAGTTTGCTGGAAATAAGTACTTCAAATCTGGAGTTTGTTACTTAAAACTGCTCTGTTAAAAGAGTGGTAAATTAAAAGACTGAATGCCATTTTTCAAGCTGCCAGTACTTTTCAGAAATGAATTTTTAATATCGCTAATGGCATGTTTTCCTATGGATTACTAAGACCATAGCCAAGGGGAACCATTATTATCAACATGAGTCCAGGGCATCAGACAGCTAATTAATAGCAGATCACTCTTCTCCCAGTTCCACATTTTTTAAAATATGAAGATCTCCATAACTGAATGTCATGCAAAATATTATGCAAAGCATCCAGCTTTTTTCCAAGATCAGCAGGAGCTGAGTGCCATCGGAGAGGATGTGCCAGTACAGAGTTGGAGGAGCTCTAATGTTTACTCATCGAAAGGCTACAAATGCAAATCACAGTAGGACTCAGAATGGAGCCTGGGGGAATGCGAGAATAACTGAAGCCCAGCTGAAATGAAAAATCCTCTGGAGCAACAAATTCAATACGCCAGGGAAAAAAAAATTAGGTCTGAATCAAATAAAGTCTTGCAAGCAGACTGGCAAACACAGCAGCAAAAGTTATGCTCAGAGATGGAAACCAAAATAAAGAGGGAAGTTACCACGATGGGAATGGAGACCTTAAACACATTAATTAATTGCATTCTCCCAAATTAAAACAAGGACACTGCCATTCCTAAACTCCTGCATGGAACCAAGTGCCTCAGCCTTCTGTTGTCCATGCACAACCAAGCTTTCTCTGTGTCTTCCTAATGAAAAATGTGCAATATCCAATTACCAATCAGCTGCCAATTAAAACCCTATTTCCCAATAATATGATCCTGCTAACTGAATTTCCGTGCAGCCGTTGGCACCCTGGTTTATGAGCAGTTCTGCCATCCATCAGTTCTTGTGCTGTCAGGTCTAGGGATGTGCCGAGCAGATGGCCAAGGATGCTGCCGGAATTCCGACTGCTGGTTTCCACACAGGCAGAGGTGGAGTGGGTGGGAACAAACATCTCCATGTGGAACAGAATTAAAATTGAACCACAAGGTGTCACTGTTGCTCCAGAGAAATTCAGCAACCAGGGAATTTTTCTGGGCACAAACTGAGACTCGGAGTGGGGGACTGACTTCAGTGGGGATGCACCAACAGCAGCTCTGGTTACTTCTCCTCCCTTTCCCAAACTCCACACATGCCCACACCTTTAAAGAGAAATCCAACAGCTCCACCTGCCCAAATGCCACCAGTTGCTTCTTCCTTCTGCCACTTGCTCCCTGCTTGCTGTCCTGCTGCCTCTTGCCAAATCCCTGTGTTGGACGGAATCAGGCTCTGCCATTGCACAAGCTGGTGGAGCTGACAAAGTGAAGGCAGCTGGTCCCAGTTGCTCTCAGACCCCACCTTCAGCTTCATCAGGAAACCAGAGAGCCAAGCTAACAGGAAGCAAATCCACTGCTGATTGCAGCACACAATGACCATGGGCTTCCTTGGTCATTGGCTGCTTCATTCCAATGAAATATTTACAGCAAAAATAAATACTTCAGTACAACCTTCCAGAACATGTAACTTCAGAGCATGATTGTCTGTATTCAAGCCTACATATTTCCAATTTTAACTAAAAAAGGGATTCATAGCACTTACCCTGTATGGAAATACACCTACTGCACATACTCCGACCTTTGTAGGAGCAAAGATTCAGACTAAGCAAGAGCACATCCTCACAGTATCAGTATCAGGCTTCCCTAAACAGCTGTCCATAGATTAACTGTGCTGGTTTGTTTTTCCCAAGCTCTGAGAGAAGAGAGGTCAGTGGGTTCTCTGTGTGTTTGATGATTCCCCTGGGACTTCTCAGCACCGCTGCTGCAGGTGGATGTCCAGCTGTGTCCATCAGTGCTGCATGTGTGGGATGAAAGGAGAAATAACTGCTCCTTGGCAGCACTGAGTTTCCCTTGGGATGAAGACACTGGCATTCTTAAAAGGAAAAATTCTTAATTTTCATGTTAAACCAGTCTCAAAAGAAAGCCCATCTGCACCATTTTGCATCTTTCCAACCTTTCACCCTTCAGGACCCCTCAGGATAACGGGCTTGTTGGAAATAGAAATGCCAAGGCATTTCCAGCACCCCCAAAGACCAGCCACACTCTCTTTTGCTACAGAAGTGATCCCAGAACTGCCAAGGATTTTGGAGAAGTGAAAACAGAGTGAGCAGAAACGTGTTCTCTCTCATGAGGCCCCTTGTGACACTGGCTGTATCCCTGCTTTTTTGGGATGGAGAGGATGGCCTAAGTACCTCCCTGTTAGAGGGCTCCCATATAAAAGGGGTGCCGCTGCTGTGTGGCTGAAAGAACCAGACCCAGGTTTGGTATCCCCAGAAGGAACCCAAATTTCTAGTCCACAGCTCTCCTAGCTGGTATTTCTTTGAATAAGACCTTCACAGAGCTAATTGAGAGAACCACAACCTGCAGAAACATTGGGGTTTAGGCCACGTGCTACAAAGGCACCCCAGGTTTGCTGTAAGCCCCCAAATCACACCAAAACTGCAGAATAAATGGACAATGCTGTGTAAGATAGAGCAGTTTCAGTGTGTCCTGAACTCTCACTCTGTTTTAATCTGAATGCATTAAAAGCTATCCAGAACCAAGTCAGTGTCTGTGCCCAGATATTTATGCATTTATGGGGCACATGAGACTTCCACTACATAAAATCTGGGATCTCTCCTGGGCTCGGGAATTCCTGCAGCTCCTTCCTACAGTGCCAATGGATCACAGCTCTGTCAAGCAGGGAGCTGGAGCCACAGCTCTAAGGACCTCATTTACTGAGTGTGGACATGAAGATAAAGCTGCCCACTGGTCCCTGCCAAGTGTCCCAGCCACATCCTCCACCAGGAATTCTGTTTCCCTACAGCAGTTACAGCTTCCATCCATTGTCCCCTGCACCTGCCGGAGTGGCCTGGAGCTGCAGGTGCTGTGCTCAGCCAGGGCCTTGAGCCCCTCTGCCACTATGGACAGGCAAGGCAAGGAGGAGGAAAGGAGCCAAGGCACCAGTTATGCTTGGAGCTTGCCTGGACAGACAGATCACTGCCTGCTCAATATCCAGCTCCCTGAGCTGTTAATAGCCTCAGCCTCTCCCGGTGTTAGTCACAGAAATACTGCTCAGAAAAAGGGGCCATTTCCTTTGCTGAGCTGGGAAGAACAGCCTCTCTAGACTGGGAATACCTTTCTCCTGCCTGATTGTCTCAGGGCTGTCCAAACACAGTAAATACAGCTTTGGAACACATATCTGGCCTCTGAACTGAAGAGTAACATACCTAACACTAATTAATTTTACTTTAAAGATTACCCAACTATTGCTCTACATTTGTCAGCACTTCCTATAAATAGTCTTAATACTATATTATTATGGAAAATGTTTAAAAATTGGGTTGCTCCACTTGAATATGTTAGGTTATCTTTTCTGTAGACAAAAGACCCACTAAATAGTGAGCTTTCCTGGAAGATTTAACTGCTATATTAAAAAACACAAAGGCTACTCGAGTTACCTCAAAGACATGAGAACCTTTTCTTTTCTAAAAGGAAGAATGACCCATGGATACTGCAGCAGAAATTGCTCTTCTTCTGTTCATTATCCAGGGGAGGTCTTTCCCTATCACATTACAGAATCATTCCGTATTATTTCAGAGTTCACTTTCCCCCAGGTGCTCTCCAGCATGCCTGATATTAATTATTTCTGATAGTTAACATTTACTGAACAGTACTGTAATATCCCTCCCAGCCATGGGGAAAGGGAGCCAATACCTCAGGTAAACACAAAGGGGTTTTCCCTATGGAAAACCAGCTGTGCAATGTGTGGATCACTGATTTCAGCAAGGGCTGGCTGCTGCACACCAGCACTGACCCAGGCAGGACTGCCTGTGGGGATCTGAAAGGAGCAAAAGCCATCACTTCCCTCAGGTTGGGCTGAGATCTGACACAAGGAGCCAGCACAAATCAGTCACACTCTGTATCTGCCTCCTCCTATGACCCTCCAGGTGTTAAACAGGTCAAAAATCTTCTCAAATCCTAAGTATTTTTATTATGTCCAACTTGCAGCAATGTAACTGAAACACATCTCTGAGTCAGTCCCTCCCTGACAGCAGCGATGTCCTCATGCACAAATAATTAAAAATCACAAAATGGCAGGCTCTGTTTTCTCAGAACCCCTCACATTTACTCATTTTTCATTAAAGCTTTTTCCAGCCCCTTACATTCCTTGTGTTTCTCTTAGGATCACTGTTGTAAATTTGAGAGGGGCTTGGACACGAAAGAAGCTCAGCTCTTGCTCCTGTGAGCTGAGGAATGGCTATCCTAAATCACAGCAAAAATCTGCCCAGGACACTGCCTCTGGAAACAGGTAATAGCCAGGTATAAGGGACATGGATCAAGCACAGAGCCAGAGCTCTTTTCTGGGCCCACCCAGTTTCCAGCAGCTAAGAGATTTCACCGTGCAAAGATGTGATCTTTGAATCTAGGAGATGAGGAAATGGATATTCCCTTCATGTATTTGTGTGATCTTTGTCACCCTTGTGAAACCACAGAGGGAAACAAAGTGGACGTGGAGTTTCCACTTCAGCAGGAGGGAAGAGGCAGAGCTCTGGTGGGGCAGTGTCCTGGGCCCAGGCACTGAGTGGGGACAGGAGCACATGCAGGAGCCAGGGATGGAGGAAATGGGTGTCAGCTCCAAGCCAACACCTCATTTGTCAATTTTTTTATTCTGTTGGTGGTAGACAGAACAAACCAAAGTTAATCACTCCAGTGGTACAGGTTAAAAAGAGTAATGGATTGCCAATCCCTTCAGCTGAGCCAGGTCTGCTGATACCAATATTAAAAAAGCTTATTACAACTTGATTTCCAAGTTGTTACTAATGACCCACAATGTCCTTATGTGAGAGCACTTGATATTCATAGTGCAAGCAGAGTTTAATCCCAGGTATGAAATGATAATTGATCAGCAAGTAAATCCTCAGGGCATAAAATCACAATTTATCCTGGATTAATCATCATGGACTACCTGAGAACAGTTCACTACCATGTTTTTTAAAGACTTAATACTCTTTGAATTTGGTTTACTGCACTTTTCTAAATTGAAAAACACACTTCCTTGTCATCCTGCCAGTCACTTCCAATATTTAAGTACCTGAAAAAGAAGTTACCTATACTTAAGTAACTTCAACCAACTTACATACTTATTTCCTTTCGCAATAAATATATTTCCTAAAATACTCTAACACTGATATCATTTCATGTGGAGTTTTCCTGTCATTCCCTTCAGGCAGCAGGGGGGCTGTTATTGAGGGCAGCCCCAGTTGTTTTGTGCTTTCCCAGGAATCAAATAACTTGTCTTGATTTGATTTCTGGACCCAAGCAGGTTTTGGTGGGAGGGCGTTTATTTTGATATTATATATATTCATATATATTTGATATATGTGAATAAACAGTGAGCAAACACAGCTCAGAAATAGGATGGTCACTGCAAAAGGAGCTCAATAATGAATTAAAACAGCATTACCACTCCCAGCTCCTTATATGTATATGTGGTATCCACAAACACATTACAAATTGGCATTACAAAATCCTGACCATCACCAGGAACTAATGATTCCAGTGACTTTTTCTGCCCAGAAATCTTTAAACCAGATATTCTTGAAAACAAACAAGTGGGAGTTAAGTGTTGGTAACAAAGACATTGCTCATGACTTGGTTTGAAACACACACACATGCAAAAAAAAAATAGAAAAAAAAAAAAACCCTGTCAGTAAGACAGTTCTGAGTTGTCCCAACTGATTAAAAAAGCCCAGCCCAGTGGTCACATCAATATCCAGGTTTTCTACTTGGTGCCATAATTGTCATAAAAGGCCATCAAGGGAAAGTCTTTTTGCTGCATTTCCCATAAAGGTGTGTACGAATGGTATTTAACTACATCCTTTATTTGAGCTGGACCAGCAGAGATCCTACGTGTCTCTCTAACCTGGAACTGTGTTTAAATTTGGGCTGCTCATACCAATCTAAACCCAGAGAAGTGTCAGGAAAGTCAAAAATCCATCAGAATTTCAGTTTTAGTCTGGAACAGAAGCAGCAAGGGCCCTGCCTTTCATCTCACTACAATTTCAGAGTTCCAGCACTTGCTAAGTATCTTACTTGGGATGCACCTAAACAATCTGAGTGCTCAAATAACACCATTACCTGGGCAATAAAATTGAATTTTGGTAGATTGTTTAGGATCTCTAGAGAATACGCGGCAGGGGGAGGCAGGGTGAAGCCTTGTGAATGGAAATACAAAGTCAAATTGGAATTGAGGCATTTTGGGAACATTGCTGAGCTGAATGGCAGTTCAAAGAACCCTCACTAAGTGACAGATAAAAGCTCCAAAACAGCTTTATTTTAGGCTTGGCTGCACAGGGAAGCGTGTGCTAATAAACTGAATCATCAAAAATAAATTGTTTCCATGTTCATTTCTTCAGAATTAATACCTTAACCACAGTTTCATCACATTCATTAAAGCTTGTGCTCTGATGTTGCACAGGGCAGGTTTTGAGGAACTGTATTCCCTTTGTATNTTGTCAAGCACAGTTCTAAGCATCTTTCATTAGAATCTAGTTAGAATTTCATACCATATTGAACAAGAGATAGCCATTAAATGTTTTTTTTTTAAAAACTGGCACCAACAAGAATAAACATACCACACCTAAGGCTGTAATGCTGCCCATCCAACCCCATCCCTGAGACCCAAGCATGCCTGTGCCTGGAAGTGCTGACGAGGGAAACAAACCCCACACATGTGCATAAATGCTCCACTGGGGCAGTGCAATATTAGACTTGGCTGCACTAGAACAAAGCGCCTTCATTACACGTCTATGATGAATATCTCCCTTGCACTGCTGCAATTATCAGCAGGCTTGATTAAGGGACTGATTTGAATGCAAACAGCATAATTGACCCATGAGAAAAGAGGAATGGATATGGCCAATGCAGCCTTTCAGTGCATTACAAATAGATGGCAGCATAGGGAAATGCCACTAGTCACAACCTATTATTTTGCCATTCNTAATTGGGCTACTTGCTTTTCTACAGGAAAAGTTTTTCTCTCCCAGAACAGCAGTTACCCACAATGATGGGTTTTAATTAGGGACAACTTCATGTACAATGCTCAGCTGCAGGGGAAAAATTCTGAGAGGAGTCCAGGCATATAATGCCATTAGCTGAAATACTGAAGGATGTTGCTGAATTCCTTTACAAAAACCCAAAATTTACTGGCTAATGGTACTTGCACTTCGGTAGCCGGTAAGCCAAAGTCCTGTTTAAGCAGCCCTCCTACAGCAGAAGTGAGGGGCAAAGGTGAACATCACAAATGTGAAGCTACTTCAGCATGAGCTGTATGCACAATGTGGAGGTGAGAGTTACTGCTGTCATGGCACTGGGAGGAAGGCACCTTCCTCCTCCCTCCCTATGCACAGCCCTAACCCTGGCCCCCGCCCTCTGTGCCAGCTGGCCCCACATGACACACCTTGCCATGGAACCTGTGAGTCAGAAAGGGCAAAGCCGTGTCGGCTTTATGGCTCCATCTGCTTCAGCTCACAGAGTCCAAATTACAGGGGCAGATCATGAACNCACTGGGGCAGTGCAATATTAGACTTGGCTGCACTAGAACAAAGCGCCTTCATTACACGTCTATGATGAATATCTCCCTTGCACTGCTGCAATTATCAGCAGGCTTGATTAAGGGACTGATTTGAATGCAAACAGCATAATTGACCCATGAGAAAAGAGGAATGGATATGGCCAATGCAGCCTTTCAGTGCATTACAAATAGATGGCAGCATAGGGAAATGCCACTAGTCACAACCTATTATTTTGCCATTCTCCTTCAAATTAAAAAAAAAAAAAGATTTGCATTTTTGCACACAGAGTTTATATAATTTTCCAACATATGGGAGGGCTTTTTGAATAGCCTTCAAAAAGTTTCAAATGGGCCATTTTATTAAGTGCACCCATAAAGTCATGATCTATATTGGCTGGGATGTGAAAAAAATGGTAATGAACATTTAGCCAGAAGCCCTTTTCTGAGCAACAATAAACAAGAAGATTATTGGAATAATACTTCAGTTTGTTGTCACTTTCTAGTGAGTGGGGATAAAAACCAAACAAAGAGCTGGAACTTTTTGAACTACTGAGATCTGATTTCTGGAGCATTCAGAGGATGTTAAACTTTACACTGAGTGTACATATCAAATATCTGGGACATCTCTCCTTTATTTACTACAGTTTCATCCCTGTATTGACTTGCATCAATAGCAATTAGCGTATCTTTAGTGCATTTCACCTTCAAATTGCCTTATGCATAGCACCTTTGAGAGAGGGTAAGTGAGGACATTTCATTGCTCCTCACCCTAAAGGTGGAGAACCTGAAAAGTGAGGCAGCAGTTATGAATTGTTAGGCTCATGTGAAAGACGTTTCAGAATGGGGTCTAGCTTCAGTTAAGATACACGAACATTGCGTGGGCAGCTTAAAAATATGTAATGTCCTTAACCATTTACCTCTGTGCATTGCAGGGCTGGGGAGGCAATAAAAACTGCCGCAAGAAGCGCACAGTGAGGGGTTAACAAACAACAGAAAACAGAGCACCTCTCATGTTTCATTATGAGAGCACCTTGCAAAGGGTAGTCCCTAACCTATTCCTGTGAGCAAACCAACTGATGAATTTGGTTAATGTACAGACAAATAACAAAGCGAATACAATTACTGAAATGGCATCTATCTTGCATCCTAGAATTGCTGATGAAAGATGAATGGCACTCTTTGAAAAGGTAAGAATATTAATAGTGTTGCCTTAATTTGTTCTGGAGCACTAGGGGAGTCTGCTAATTTCCCAGTATGCACCAATCTCCTCTTCAAAATAACATTACACAGATTTGCATTGTTCTTATCTCAAAATCAAATAACTCCTGAAACCACAAAGCAAACAATTCTGGGGGTGCATTTACATTAGCTTGATCAAGAGGCATGAAAAATACATACTCAAGTCAGTGCATCGTGGCTGTTCAGTCTGTACTGGTGCCATTTCCAGTTCTGCTGCTATAAGCCACACCTTTAGCATCACTTAACCCATTTCCTTTTCATACTCACAAGTAAATCTCTAAACCACCATCATTTTAGGTCTGTATCTAACCAAAATAGAATCAGATTTTTTTTTAAAAATTACATTTAGTGTTCAAAGCAAAAAACCCACAAAACTAAGACTCCACAATTATTAACCAATAATTTAGGTATTCTGGAAGTCTCAAGCCCTTTGCAGCAATTCCAACCAGAAAGAGAATCACATGACTAATGCCAAACACAAAACCCACATCAGTATCGTCATAACACGAAAGGACAGGAAAAGCCATTTTGCACTATGAAATGGCTACTTCAGGGCCATGCTAGAAAATCTTCAGGCCATTTAGAAACTAAATTATGGCCACTGAAGTATTGTAACTCTTAAACTGAACAAAAAGCACAGCTCTCCATAGATATTTATTACACACTAAAAAAAAAAAAAGGCTACAGAGATAGAAGTATTTTTGAAAAAATGTCTCATCTTAAATTTCATAAAAACATGTGAGTTATAGAAATGTGGTAAAAGGACAATAGGAGTCTTCATGCATCCCAAGACAACAGCAATCGTGATGCGTGCTTTGAATATCTGAATTTCTGTCCATACTTCAAAAAGCAGTTAAAGAGATGTGAGTTGGCGATACAGCAAAACAAATTAAGCTTATGACAAAATGTATTTTTCCCATATTGAACTGCCTGAAAAATTTTGGCATGTCTAGGACTGAAATGCAGAAACAATTCCCTTCTGAAGAGCTGAAAAAGATATACTTACTCAAAATTCATCAAGTCCAGTGAGTTCCTGGCCTCCAAGGAGGACACAGTGAATGTCAGCACATAATTCACTTGATCAGACTTTTTAAAACTGCCTTGTCCCTTGAGTTCCCAGTTTCCAGAAACAACCTTTGCCAGCTAGACTTAGCTACTGATGTGTAATCAAGTGTACAGACAGCCAAGGCTGCTCCTGGTGAGCAACCACTGCAAATAAACACTCCCTCAATATACTCAGTGATGACAGGGAGGCACAGCATAGTAGTAACATGGTCTCTAGTAACTCAGCTGAAAGAAATGCACCTGTATTTTCTGCTTTACAATTCAGTGAAGTGTTAATTGAAGTGGCAACTGGAATCCATATCTTTCCCTTGTCTCAGTAGATCTCTTTGACTGCAGGCATTCATTCCCACTGTCCTAATAAATATTCACATATTTTACATAACCTGGGGTGGACTCACCGAAAACAGAGCTAAACAACCCTTTGAAAACCTATCTATGTATTTCTGACAGGGTTTCCCATCTCCAGAGGTGTTAAGAGCAACGTGCTGAGGACAAAAGACACAACTGTGCACCCATATCCTGACAGAGCTCTAACTGTAAACTTTTGAGGCCATTATTATCTGCAGTCAGTAATGTGTCAGTGAAGGCTTGCTTGATTTTCCGTAAGAAAAGCCCCAAGCATTAAAGTAAGCTGATTTATGTTCTGGGTTTTGTGACTCTGCAATATTCAGGTTGATTTAACCAATCAATAATCAAACCAGCCTTAGAGAGTCAGTAGCTACTGATTATCTCCCAGCTTGCAAATGAATTCCTGAGAAAACACAGAGCTGTGAAGAGCAACTGGGTCCTAATGTGGTAGGAGGGGACAGGAAAGATGAGACCAAATCAAACTGATATCGCTTGTATGACACAGAGTGCCTGAAATCCTGCTGCCCAAATAAATGAACCAGCAAAATAATAAGTAGAGGAGTTCTTAATTGGCTTAGTTAACCGGCCATTTAAAAACAAATCCAGCTTGATGGACCTAATGTTGATTTTTTAAGCCAGAACCCTTTTGTTATTGCTATGATTGTTATGATTAATACAACTCTACCCAGGTTTCCCAGGCCATTTATTGCCATGAAGGAGGGATAAAACTGAGCAAGGGGAATGCAAATTATAGTGGTAAGAACCCTTTACAGCATAAAGCTTTGCAGATAGAGGTCGACTCCCCACCCTTCATGCAACATCTAACAGCAATGGCAGTACATCAGCTCAACTCCCAGCAGCAGCTGAAAAACACAGATACCCCAAACGATTCCACTGCCTTGAGCTAAGCTACGTGAAATCCAATTCAAACAACAAGGAGTTGAGAAGATTTGCAACTCCGATAGTTTTACTTTGGGGTTTAAGTCAGCCTGGAGAGGTATGTAAGAATGCCTTGCCACCATCTGCCCCAGTTATGCTGGTACTGGGACACAGCATAAGCACCCACAACCCGACTGCATTTTCTGTTCTCCTAACGTGGGGTTGGTGCATAAATGTATGCACTGGATGCACCTTCCCTTCTCTTTAGATGGAGCCTTCTTTGCTCACTTTCTTAACTTTCTTCTCCTTTTGCCACCTCTAATCATTTGAAGACTCATAGTTTAAACCATAAAATATTTATTATGTGCACATTCAGAAGAATAAAGATGCTTTGGGGCTAGAGATGCTGGTAACTCTTGAATAATTCAAGTCATGTTTTAAAGGGGAACGCTTCAGGTATGGCAGCAGCCACCAATACCCAGGTGCTCTGCTCCTGCTGGTGTTTTATCTCGTTCTGATCTCCAGTTGCCCTAAACAGGCTTAATTTACCTTACGCTCCCTTTCATCTGCTTCACTTGCAAAAGTGTTTCATATGAATAAATAATACACAGGATGAGGTAAATGCACACAGGCAAAGTTGACAGTTGTCAAGCTTCCACCACCACCACATATTAATGTTCTACATCTCTTCATCCATCTTTTTAATGTGTTACTGACGTTTGTACTAAATGTGTTAAGCACAGATGTGAAAAGGCCACTGCAGGGAAGGCAAAGAAATATTCAAATGCTAAGCAACTATGTAAAACCTGCATATTCTATGTTTTATGTTCAACTTAGGCTTCCAATTAAAAAGAAAGAGAGGAAAAAAATTAAAAACTGAGAATCCAAAAATATACTAGCATTGCCCAGTTTCTTAGCTGAAACACTGGCCTAATGCTGTCATTAACAAAATGAGTGCCATTTGTTAGAATAGTAATAAAGTCATTTAACTACAAATGAGAGCTTTGTGAGCTGCCTTGAAAAGATGTGGCATTTGATGACAGGGTGCTCTCACCACAGGGTTGTAGATGCAGCTGAATGGTTTAAAAACACAGATTTGGATCTGGAGGTCATCAATGACACTTTAAACTTATTTAACAACATAGGAAATATTCAGAGAGATAGACTAGGCTATTTTAAAAATAGACTACTGTCCTGGTTTAGGGTAAATTTGGGAGAATATCCCCTAAAGGAAGTTTCCTCTAGAAAGCAAATTCAAGTGGCCCCTCCCCCAACTGGTTTGGGAAAAGAAAAATTTCCTTGGAGAAAAGTGGAAAAAACTGTTTATTTCACAAGCAAAGCATTCGCCAGCACGAAAAGGGAATTGAACAATATTAAACAATAAAACTCTTGCCGCTCCAGGAGAGATGACAAACTAAGAGAGTCCCAGGCTGCTATCAGTCCCTCTGGCACTGGAAATGCTGCGGCTAGGCCTGGCCCTGTGGGCCACAGGTGTGTGAGCTCTGCTCCTCTGCTGCGTGTTCAGTCCAGAGCAGGTTTAAACAGGTCCAAAGAAAAAGAAGGAACCACAGTCCAAAGAATTTCTGTGCCTCAGCTAGCTAAAACTAACTAAAAAGCAAAGGAGAGCTCTGTCCCGCTGCAGGCACACCGTCCGCAGAAAAAGGAATGTGGAGGAGGAAAAACAAAGTGTGAAAACAAACTGCAGCTTCATCGTCCCTCTCTTCGCTCTCAGAATCAGTCTTAAATCTGCAAAAACTTATTTTCTAAGCTACACAGATGTATGGGGATAACGAGCCTCATACAGTCAATCTAGGACAATTACACACCTCTAGGACTTTGTGCGTGCGCAGATGGACTGTTAGTAATATACTGAGTTTTCTCTGCCTCTCTGTCCATCACAAATACTCCTCTGTGTGCTACACACTCTAAAGGAAACAGCTGAGAAGAGCAATTTTTAGTGCACCAAGGATCAGACACACAAGAAGGACACAGGCATCCTGCAAGCACAGTCTACTGAGGCAAAATTTACAATTACTCTCATCTTGTCTGGTTTCATACACCTTCACTGTGCCAAAGTGGGCACTGACACCACTGTTGGAGGCTCAGACCCTGCTGCAGAACTATATCTACCACTGCATTCTACCTCTCTTTCCATTGCTCTTTGAGGAAGAAAAACAGGAAAAATATTGAGGCAAATGGGTGACGTGCAAAGAGAAACTTTAAAAATAGCTGGACATAGTTCCACAGAAAGATTTCCTGAACGTCTCTCTGTGCACACTAACCACACATCAGGTATCATCCTTCCTGAAAGCCCAGAGGAAGCATTTGTCAATGAAGCTCTTCCTATTCATATGGTTTTCCAATGTTTATGGCACTTTCATGTGCACTGGACATGACATGATGTCGGTGTAGCATTTTCCCTCCTGATGTCTTTGTGACATTATTAATGACAAGAAGAAGTGTGCTGTGTGCATAGTAACAGCTTTTCAAAGGCAAATAACCCAGCTGCTGGGTCTGATTTTTGTTTCATAAAGGGCATCAGCTAGTGATTAATTATAAAATAAAAATAACGAAGGACAGCCCAAGGTATCTGGCTTTGGAAAAGCTGTTATGACGCAGGCAAAATGTCCATGCTCCCACTGTGAACTGTGTTAAGCAGACACAAAGCGGGGACTACATCTTCAAAGGAACATGTGCCTAAAGTCATGGCTGACCTCCCTGGTCCCCCAAATCCTGCCCACATTCCCCACTTAAACCTCTGGAAGCTGCAACTCTGTAAGCCCCCGGAGTTTCCTAAAGCTATAGCTTCCTTTTTTAATGCATGTGAAGACTTTGGGCACTATTGCAAGCTTTAGGTACACAAAATGTGTCTTCACAAGTCTCAGGTTCTAGAATTGAGGCTTTTCAGCAATTAAACACCCACAT
The DNA here is from genome assembly GCA_013399835.1 of Leptocoma aspasia. Classification (NCBI taxonomy): domain Eukaryota; kingdom Metazoa; phylum Chordata; class Aves; order Passeriformes; family Nectariniidae; genus Leptocoma; species Leptocoma aspasia. Next base: position 559,530 of record VXAX01000099.1, on the reverse strand, counting down.
ACCTACAAACCACCTCTACCTACCTGTCCTGTCTCTCTGCCCCCCTTGCCAGCCCCCAGAACACTGCCTGTAAGTGAGGATGGGACTTTTCACTGGTAAAATCCCAAAAATCTGCACCGAGTTTTGACAGACTTTTTCCAATGGTTCCGGTAAATTCCCCTCTCCCCTTATCTGGGCTCCCCACCTAAGAGTTTGGAATAAGGAGGCCTGGAGAGCCCGTAGGAAAGCAGCCATAGCCAAAAGCATTTTGAAATCCTACAGCTTTGGATGAAACAGGATGAAAGAAGGTTTTATCTTAGCCAATCTCTTCTGATTTGTTCTATTATGCCAGCAGATTAATACACTAAGAAGTGCCATCCCCATTTTAACACAAGGTGCTATTGTACTATGCCTTAAGCTGCCACATAAAATAAGCTTAAAAGGTGATTCATGCATATTGTAAAGGTCATTTCTGATAAACCAGGTGGATCATATTAATTAATCTAGGAAAAAAAAAGAGAAAAAATAATACATTTAGCTCATTGGTTAATGGAATAAGGAAGCAGTTGCATCCAGAAGAAAATCTGATGGAAAGAAGATAAGCTCATGCCACACTTCAGATTGGAAGCAAAGCAGTGGTTCATGAGAATGGCAGAAATGAAGCAATGCACTGAGATTTACCTTGAGTAATGGGCATTAGCTATCATCACCAAATGGCTTTATGCAAACAGTTCAGTACAGAATCAACTTCCTGTATTTTGATTTTTCATCTGACTATGTAAACACCTTAAAATAATAAAGAAATTTCTGTGGAGTATTCGCTCAATGTATGATTCCTATGGGAATCCCAGACACTTACTACAGTGAAAATACTTACTTAGTATCATCTAATTCTGGCCAATAACCTGATGTTTAGAGATTGTCTGGGTTCATTTCTTCTGGCTCCACCAAGGTCGGGAGGTGGCCACCAGCTCTGCATGGGCACAGCCCCTGAGGGTGTTCATAGTCCATCATCTCCTGGCAGCAGCCCACTGATGAACTGCAGAGCAGCACCCCTGGTGCCTGGATTTGGGCACAATAATCCATTCTCCGTCTTTTCCACACCACTAAAGCTACTGTCTAGCACCTTTCTTATCATCTCACCAGTTATCTGGAAGCTATTTCAGCCAGTATCTTTTTTTAGCCATCTTATTCTGTTGTTTCCTCTTTTAATTCCTGATCTAAAGTCCATAGAAATCGCTGCAAGGGTGGTGGGCTTTTTTGGTGTGCTCAGCCTAGCTATATTTTCTCTAATGAAATGTTATGTGCCAGTGTCATTGTGAGTTAAGCACGTACCAAAATCCATCCCAAGTTCTTTAATTTCCTAAAGGTTCTCCTTTTTGCTTCTATTCTTAAGGCAGTTTTCATCTAACTACTGCAGTGTATTACTGAAGCTAATGGTTTAGCAGGCTGCAAGGATGAATGGGCTCTATCTACAGATAATAAGAGCCTCCAGTGTTAACTCTTAACTATCATTAAACAGCTTGAGAAAGAATATAAAATCTCATACTACAGAGATTTTTGGAGATTCTAGGTAACAAGGGTTTAAAGAAATTCATCCTCCTCAAAGGTGAATCTGTAATTGCCTACTACAGAATTTCTGTAGCTCTTCCCAAACAATCTAATTCTGGTCACCACCAGTGATCTTGTAGCCTGAACCCATCTTTTTGCTCACATATTTCCTTTTGTTGTATTCACAGCCTACTTTTTTTTCCTCTCTGCTGACATGCAGGTTCACTTTCCAAATTTTATTTGAAAGTTTCCTGAAGAGCAGACTTCCTTATTTCATTATTGTTAATATTAGGTACAAAAACAAGATTTAGTCTGGAGCAATACAAGATTTAGTCTGGTGCAATACAAGTTAAAGGAGTTATTTCCCTTTTAATTTATTCACGTCCTTCTTAAAGTGGGGCTGTAGTAATTAACTAATGGGTCAGAATATTTTGATATAGGTATCATATTTTAAAGAAATACTCTTGCTGATTTTACTTCTAACTTCATTTTTTTCCTTAATCCCAATTTTCAGGAGCTGTAAATATTTCTTAATTGTGATGGTGTTCCCTCCTCAGTCCCTGCTGTTCAGTTTGACTCACCAGTGATTATAGCACAGATTGAATGTGACTTAGCATTTTAAAGACAAAACCAGAATCTGTAAACCCTGTGAGTTCTCCCCAAAGTCCATTAAATTCCAGAAAAACCTGATCAACATTTGAAGTGGTCTCCAAAACAAAACTGTGGTTCTTTTCAAGGTACATTAATATTGAACAGGCTTACAAAAAAAGGTTAGTGATGCTCTTCTTTTTTATGTGCCTGTGATTTTACTGTGCAGCTTGAATACCAGGGCAGCAGCTTGCCCCATCTCTCTGTTCAGCCATGCTGGAGTTAAAAGTGCTGGCTACAGGATGACATCTTAGATGATATCCCAGACAAAGGGAAGGAAAGGTGGGATTTGTGGTGTTCCACAGACCGCTGACAGAAGAGGAAATAGGAGGAAACATGGGAGGAATGAGCAGTGAGTGACACCCACATTTCTAGGAAGGGGGAAAGGGCACGTCCACAGGGATCCTGGAGCTGAGCAAAAAGGAAAGCACAAACAGCTTTAAACATGGATGAGATGAGACAACCCGAGAAGAGAAAAAACACCAGCTCAGACACAGCCCTGAGCAGCCCTGGCTGCAGGAACACAAGGGTGTGCTCCTGGGGATCAGGCGACACGCAACTGCCCTGTCCCACGGGCTCAGTGTTCCTGAGGCTGTGAACGCCACCGGCCACCACACAAAGGCACACTTGCCAAGCTCTTCTTTGGGCCCCTCAGCACAGCAACATAGCACAGCTCTCTCACAGCAAATAACAAAAATTTCACCCGCTCCCACCAGTTTGCCAAGTGCCTTACAAAACTACTAAGCCCTATTTCCCTCTCCAAACTCAGCTTTCAGAAAGTTGGACGTCATGTGCCGCATCAGTGGGGTCCCATTTCTTAATTTATAAAACAGAATAAAAATTATGGGTAGCCAGCATAAGCCTTGGAGCTACTTCAGACGTTTTCCTGCCATGGCCAGCATGCTGAAGGGCGCTGCATGTTGTGACAGCCGGTCGGGGGTCTGGTGGCTCGACCCGGACACCACAACGTTCCCAGAGAGAGGTCCCCCAGGGGACAGCGTTCCAGGGGTCTCAGGCAATCCTCCAGCCACCAGGTAGCCTCAGCAAGGAGCAGGGCAGCCCTTGGCTGCTGGTGATCAGCTCTGAGTGACGCAGCTCTGCCTTGCCAGGTAGCCCAGGCTAACGCAGGGACAAAGGGACAGGAGCTCCGAGTGGCAGCTCCGCAGGATGAGCCTTTACTCCAGGAGCCCTGCGGAGGGGACCGGGGATGGCAGCTCCCTCCTGAACAGGGCAGAAACTGGGGTTTTTATGGGGAAAAGCAGGGCGGTACAAAGGGGCAAAAATCAATGGGCTGCAAGGAACCTGCATGGCACCCCAAAGCGTGCTGGGCTCTCACCCTGACCACGGAGGATTTCCCAACCCAGGGGATTGAGATGATTTTATCTCAGCCCATTCAAGGGACATCTCCAGGGGAGAGGTTTGGTGTGCCTGTCTCTACAGCTGCAATTGATATTTGTTATTTCCTTATATAACCTGAGAAATAATTAGCTATCATATGTCCTTCCACAGACATCCAGAATGGAGTTATAATGTAGTCCATAAATAAAAATAATAACAGTTCACCAGCGTGATAGCTTGACATTCCACAAATGAAGAAAAAAGGACAAACAACCTAAAAAGGTTGTTTGATTATTTTTAAACTATAATTAATTACATGTGTAAATAGATTAGCAACAGCAACAGCTCTGGACAAGCAATTAGACAGCTAATTATAGGGAAAAGGCAACTGAAGGCTCCAACAGATGACCACCCATCTGCTCCCCCATCCCAGGTGTTCAAGAACCCTCAGGAGGTTTGTTTGTTTAGCTTTAAAAAAAACATCTGTTCATGTAACTCGGACACAGCCATGAAATGCAATACACAGAAGTAAAAGAGAAGTTCAGCTCTCCCACAAACATTTTCCTTCTCATTTGTGCTGCCACTGCTGTCAGCCCAAGGAACAGTTCTTGTACCCACCAAAGCATAGAAACTTACACATGAGTTCTGCTTTCTTTCTCCCATTGTAAAACTACTTTCCTGTTGGAAAAAAAATGGTGTGATCCTTTACATGGGAACATGACATTTTTTTCCTGGATTACTGCAGCTCTTTTAAGATTTGCTGGTTTTCCTCACTAAATACAATATTTGAGAAGGGATGTTTTTCAGTAATTTATTCCCTCAAGAGAAGTTTACAGCAACTAAACTAATTAGGCATGAGTCTAAGTAAACATGAAAATGCTGATATGCTTCCAAGTGCCTGCACCTACTTAATTATGTTTTGTTTTATATTTGTCTCTCAGCCTGTATGAAAGTCTCCCATGTGACAGGAGCACTTAATTTCCTTCCCATGTTCTACGCCACCTCACCTTCCACACCTCCTGTCTCAGTTAGGAGGGGAGAGGTTGCCCCAGTCTGTGCCCCAACAGAGACAAAAAGGATGTGGACTGAGAGTTGTCAAGTACTGGCTGTGTAACTGCTTCCAACCCAGCTCTGTCTAAACCATTCCAACAGCTAAAACACTCCCAATAACGGGGATTATCTAACACAGCTCAGTTCAGCACAACCGGCCCGCAGAGACTCCAAACGCAGTTACACTGACCGGTCTGAAGGGGTGGGGACAGCTGGGAATGAGGTGTGGCGCTGCAGGAAACCTTTAACAAAGGTACAGAATCCGAAATGGCAACCTGGCAGCAGTGGGGCTGTGCCCTCCCAGCCCTACATCCCAGAGAGAGGCACAAGGGACATCGGTGTGTGGCCGGCAAAGCCCTGCGTGGAGAACACCAGACCCTGTCAGCCGGGTCTCCCCCGTGACTCATTTTCCTCTGCCGGACTCAGAACTGCAGGGCACAGTGACAGCACTGCCGGTGACAAACCTGCTCGGAGTGACAGCGGGAGAGGCTCATGGAGCTCCCTCCTGCTGCCCTCGGACACACCCGGACCAGCGGGAGGCTCGGAACCGAGTTTGGAATCAGCTTTGTGCCACAACAGCTCCAGGGAGCTTTCCAAGGCACCCCGCCTGGCCTAAGGCCTGGAGTCAGTCACAATGGAAAAGCAGGGGTGGGATGGTTGGAAGAAGCAGCCCCTACACGTGTGGGACAGGGCAGAGCTGATAAATGCATTTCCACAATGACCAGGAATATTCTTCCCTGCCTCTGCTGTGCCAGCCCAGTGCATCTGCCCAGGGCCCTCCGTCCTCCCTGGGGTTTAGGAACACCTTCCGAGCTCCTCCAGGGACCGGGAAACGCCTCCCAGAGCCACTGAGGAACTCCTCCCTCCCCTCATCCCTTCCCCCCTTTTCTCCCAGCAGCTCCCTGCCAGCCCAGCCTCTGAGGAATGCCAGAGCCCAGGACGCTGGAGGCTCCTGGTTGCTGTACCTGCAGACACTTCTAAACCCGGCTGGATCCCATGGCTCTGTCAACAACACCCAGAACTACGTCCCCAGTTTTTCCTTTTCTTTCATTTTAAGGAAATGCCGCAAAGTTCTCTATATCAACAAGTGAAACTGAATTCTGTAACTCAGAAATCCCAGCTCTGCTACTTCACATTTTTCAGTTTTATAGACAAACAGAAAAGCATCACTTAGCTGAGTACCTCTAAATACCTCTTTTATAAAGATATGTAACACAAAGTCAAGAAATGCAGCAGCAAAAGAAAATAAAAATGCATTTTTTTGCTAGTTATTTTCCTTTCAAATGCATTAAAAAGCCCACAAAGATGTTCCTGAGGACACGAAAACATTGGATTTCTTACCTAAAAGATGTGCAGAGTCACGAATTAGGTGCCTTCCTCCTTTCCAAAGTCCTCCTTGATAGCTGGATTCTTTGACAAGTTTCCAGTTAATTTTAAATAGAACTCCTTACCTGTGTTCACCTCTTTTTGCCAACTATTAGCTGGCACTAATACAGGTCCCACTGTATATAACCTTAAATCCCAAAGGGTAAGATTTCACTCTGCGAGTATAATTTCTTTAGGGAAAAATGATCTCTCCTTTTTTCTACCTTCTTATCATGTTCTCAGAACAACACCTAAATACCAATCATTTTCATAAGTGAATGACCTCTTCTCAGCCTGGCCACGAGAGATGGTGGCTCACAACCACTGGCTCTCAGCAGGGACCACTGTTTGCAAAATAGTGACATACTAAGGGCAGAGCAAGAGTTTTCACAATAAAGCTTAATTTAAGATCTTCACTTCTCAAAACACAAATGTTATCTGGAAACACTTGGTTTAAAGATTAGTATCAATTCTAGGGGTAAAAAAAAAGAGATCTCTTGATATTTTTGAAAGGGGAATGTTGTTTCTTAGGCTTGTTTAAATCGTAGTTTACACTGGCTGTTTGTTGGAGATTTAGGGCTGGGAGACAATTTGGCAATTAAAGCCTGAGATATTTTATAGCTATGCAGGATCTGAAGTTCACATTTCATGAATTAGAAAGAAACTTAGAGGAATAGTTGCTGAGAGGACCTGATGGCTGCAAGTTACCATCAGCTTCAGCCCCCCTCAAACCCTCCCATACCGAATGGGAGACATGATACTGAAACACTTTCATAAAAGCCTTTTTCCTACTGCAAAATAGTCATCGTATAGATCACACAAAAACATCAGAATTATTACAGACCAGAAAAATTCCAACCAACTTTTGAAGTTTGTGCATTTTTACAATTGTTTCCTTTCTCAGTTGTTGCCCATGTAAAATTAACAGCTATAAAAATGAAGTATCTTTATAAAATGTAGCACATACCCGGTCACGCTGTCACAGTCGCAGCTTCAGCAGAAGGCAGAGGCAGTGGATGAGGAATGCTGGCGTGGGATATTATTGGTCCTTTGCACCTTCACCCCTTGTGTCTATCCAAAGCATTTCTATCAGTTTTCCAGTCACGTTTCAGTAACAAACACAAATAAAACAGAATAATAAAAACTACAGTCAGTGGGATTTCAGGAACAGTCCTCGGCCGGGGCTCCTGCCTTCCCCACCCTCACACAGAGTGTGTGTTTAATGCTTGCTGATGATTCAGGCAGAAATAATTGAGTCAATTCACATTTAATGACTTCTTCAAGGGTAGTTTTACCACTTTTCGAGCTATAAAGTCAATTATACTTTTTTTTTTCTCCACACTTCACGAGGAAATTTCCACTCTGGAGCGGGACTGTAACATTTACCACAGCTGACGAGGCTGTGGTAATGGCGGCAATCCTGAGGCAGGGCGGGACGGGCTCACTTGCGATTTAAACAGCAGAGACAGAATCCTGGGATTCCCCAGATCCACAGGAATGAGGTTTTCCAGGGAGGCAGCCCCGGAGCAGAGCTGCCAGGGACGGCAGCTCCCACAGCTCGATCCCATTTTCATACGGACACCGGGAGGGGCTTTCCCCCTCGAGGCTGAGGCGGCTCCGACCCGGCCCGAGGGTTCGGCTCTTTGCAGGCACATCAGCTCCCACCGCCTCAGAATCCAAGCTTTCAGCAACCAGCATTAAAACATGCTGGGGTTTTTGAAACTTTCTCCACGGAGACTACCAAATTTTACGCGGAAAACAATTCTGAGCAGTGTCACAGAGCCACCTCTCTGCCTCCTGGGCTGAGCCCTCAGCAAGGCCCATCAGGCCTCAGAGCCACCCAGCCCCTCAAACAGCAGAACCTGCTTTTTTAATGTCCCCCAAACAAGTTTTTAAAAGTTCTTTTTCTCCAAAGCTTGGCATTTTATGTTACTGATCATCCTGGAGTCTGAAGTAGAAGGCAGTATGTGTAGGCCTCCCATATACCAGCATTTGCTCACTGTGGACTGACACTTTCAGGGTTTTTTTTTCCTAAAAAAAAAAAAAATCCTAATTGAAAGTCCCACAGAGAAGCTGTCAAGTTAAATTTATGACAAGGTAGCTGCTTCTGCAGGTCGGTTTTCCAATCCATGGCTTGAAATGTGACTGACAGAGTGACACACGGTGACAAGAAAAGAGCTCCTTTGGAAGAACTTTTAAAAATCAGTGTTTTTATAATTGATTTGAAGTTCAGGAAACAGGAAGGCAAAGACGCTTTGCTGATTTTCCATGCATTTAGAGGCCACGTTTCAGAAAATTAGTTCCTCAGGAAAATGTCTCCTAAGGGCAGCATTTAAGGATATGTTTAAGTTCCACAGAGATTTCAGCAACACTGAAGGCTGAGTACAGATTTAAATGCCGCTAAAAGGGTTGATTTTTCTGACAGGCTTTCACAATCCACTGTTAAGGGAATATGTATTTTAAAAGGGGTTCATACCCCTAAGCTGTGCCAATGTTGCCAGTAATAATAAAGTGCTGGTATATAGGCATTTCTGAACCACAAAGTTCCAAAATTTCTTCTTAGCTGAAACTTGCTCTTTTTTTTTTGTCTGAAATCTTCTTTCCAATACTCATTTTAACTGAAGTTAGTAGATTAGCATATTTTATCAACTGCTGGAGTTCCACCTTTGACTGTTACTAAGGTTAGGTGAGGTCCTGAAAAAAAGGGACAGGCTATTTCAATAAATTAATTTTAAAAGACTTCATGTCTTAAAAGTAATATGTAACAGTAATTTACATGTATATTCAACCACATTTTAATATAATTATTCTAAACAGAAAGTCCAGTTTTTCTTGTTTTCAAAAGAAATCACTAAGCCTGAAGAATTTTCTTGAAGGAATCAAAATTGCCCTTAAAACAATTTCTTTGTATTTTGGGATTATTGTCTTTTTTTTTTCTTCTGCATTTCTTTAAACACTGACCGAAAACCCACTTCTACTTTCAAAACTTTTAATTTCAAAAGTTTCCTTAACTTTAATCAACACATATGTTTTCCCCAAAGCCTTTCAGAAAACTCCATAACAATCAGAACTTTAATTCAAAATGAAAAACCAGAACAGGTATGTAGAAAAGGGAAGGACAGACGGAAGAAAAAATAAGCCCTGACAAAATGCAGGTTCCTTTCCTTTGGCTGTTACTTTAACATGGGAAACAAGTTTTTTCTTTTCCCAGTGCCCAAAGGAAAGGTTTCAGGATTGCTGGATCCTCAAGCACACCCTGGTGCTGCTGGAGAATTGTTTTTAAATCCTAGTGCATTGTTGGAGGGTCATAGCAGGACCACAGCCATGCCAGATGTGTTCAGCAAATGTGACTGTTCCAGAGGCAGCAAAGGTGCACACTGCACTCGTTTGGTAGTGTAACAGAGGGGAAAAACCACAGGAATGGTAGCAACAAAAGGTTACATCATTATACCCGGTTCCAGGAGTGTGTCTGAGCCCATGGATCACTGAGAATGGTGATCATCTTGGCCTTGGGGGCAAGAGGATGTGCTGCTCATTTGGCAGCTTGCCCAGATTGAAATAATTGGCCCTTTCCTCAAAGACAAAATGCCTTGTTGCATCGACTGGAATGATGAAAAATTCCAGGTACCTGGACAAGTGTGAAAGAGAAATAGGGATTAAAAAGTAGAGCTATGCTAATCCCCAAACTATTAACTATAAATATTTCTATTTATTTATTATATGAAGGACATATCTCCAGGATATATATATACATATATATATGCCTGTAAACGATGAACATAACTAAAATTAGATATGAGGATATAAAACCATGAGGGCTGTGTTTATAGATAAGTTTCAGTGAAATATAAGTTACTGATGTTGTGACTATTTTATAGCAGAGTAAGGTGAAAAGCAGATGTCCAGATTTCCACTCCAGTGCTGTGCTTCCTTCCAGAAGAGCCCAGGGTAATCAATTTATTTACCAGAGCAAAAAATACCTGAAATTTTACTATTTCCTTCATATCGATTCCTGCTCACTGATGAGCTTTATAGGGCCCTGATTTATATCACACTCAGTTAATAATATCAGTTCATTTATGGCCTGCACCCGGAGTAGCTTTTGACTTCACATACAGATACTGACAGAAGCAGTGATAAAATAAGGTATTTATAAAGCTAAGTACTAATTATTGGAGACTGGGCTGCCTGAAAGACGCATTTTATCTGCACGGTATTGCAGACAGACAAGTCTAATCTGTTAATCTTCAAAACTCGAGCTAGGGGTTCCAATCACAAAATAAGTCTGCTTTTTGCAGACC
>VXAX01000099.1:473541-549277 GCA_013399835.1 Leptocoma aspasia | reverse complement strand
ACCAAAAAAAAAAAAAAAAGGGGAAAAAAAAACCAAGTACAGGTACATGAAGGCCTCTGGTTCCTAAGAAGTAAGAAGCACCTTTGGATGCTGCAATGGTCAGCCTGGTTTATTTAAGAATTTGTCCTTTCTGCTTGACTTCTGACAAGAAACTACTGTTGAGGCAGTTCCTTTGATTGGAATTCTCAAGATAATCCCAGCTCCATTTTGTCTGATCTTTGTCATGAAATAAACACTATTGGCATCTGAAACAGAGCCACAAACAGCTGTGCTAATTATACTAAACCAGCACCTTTATTTAAGCACCTTTTTTTAGCATTATTAACTAAATAGTAAATTGAGTATTTACACAACATATTAAAAAAATGCAGATTACACACATCTCAAAAAAAAAAAAATCTGCACCTATCTGGAAACCATTACAGCCTATGAACTGTGGAGCTGATAAAAAAAGATGCAGTTAAGGTAGCCTGATGGTGTATGTGCCTGACAAATGTTTCCTCTCAAGCACTTTTTCCAAAATGGGCATGAAGCCAAAGGGATTTGTAGTGTTCCTGACAGAGGCTGCTATCAACTTGTAATGCTCAAACCCAAAAATACAGAAGGTGGAGACAGCATGTAAACATGGCCACAAGCATCTTGTATCCATGATGGATATTACCAGCCATGAAGAATGGGTCAACTAGGAACCAGCACCTTTTGGAAAAAAAAAAAAAAAAAAAGGCAAAACAAATCAGCCTCAGCGAAAAAGGCCAACTTTGTCCTGTTTTTCCTTAAATGTAAGTGTTGTGACAGTCATGAAAGTAAATCTGTGGTCTGCACAGACCATCTATGTCGAAGTTCTACTCCTCATTAACATGGATAAGATCTTAAATTTCTAATTTATACTTTTATCTCATTTAAAGGAGTGGAATATTTTAATCTTGGAAGTACTGAATTGGGTGTTGAATATCATACATTATTCTAAGAGAGGCTTTATCAGAACATAAATTTTAGAGTAAATTTGGCTTATTCTTATCAAAACATGCATGCTATTGAAGAACTTCCTCCTCCAGTAATCCAAAAAAGGCTGATAACTTTGTATCTCCATGTCTTTGGCACACCTTCTGTAAAAAGGGGGTAAAAATGCTTCCCAGGGACTATTCTGTTGTCAACTAATCAGATACATGAGGCACATTTACATAAGTGGTTTCCATGATGTGATGATAATAAGGGAAATCATGGATTATAATGCAGTTCATTTCACTATTGTTCATTTTATTGAGTCCCATTTAATGGATTTATTTCTCTTTGCAGTGTTATCTTAGTGCTTCACAATACGGTATGAGCTGTGGATTTAATTAATAATTAATATTCCCTTTGCCTTTTCACGGGATTGTTAAGAAAAATATAAATACAAGATCTAGGAGCTGATCGTGAGGTATCAGAATGAGGCCACTTCCTGAGTAAAGTGCTCTTCATTGCCTTTTGTTTCATTCTTTTGCTCACTTAATTAGTTTCATTCCCTTTTGTGCATTGCAACCTACTGGAAAATTACTGTACACTTACGATATTTTCTACAGAATAAATTAATATTGCCAAAATCCAAGTGGGGATAAATTAAGTATGCCCTCAAACTGCTAATATCAGCTATTTCCTAATTTTTGAGGCACTGACCACGGATATGGGTTTAATTGAATCCATTTGGGTAATATGTATATTTCTTGTACATAGACATGCTTTTCTGAATTATCTTAATGCGTGCTATACCAGCTATGACTATGTCTACAGGGAAAATGTATTACTAAAGTTGTTATTTAATAATTAATTAGATATTAATCACAGTTTTTTTCTGTTTCCAGCCAGCTCAGGCCTTAATGTTTTTTCAATATTTACCAAGAAGTGACATTTTTACATAGAAATAATTTTTTCCAGTAGATAGAAGTGTTGAAAATGTATACAGACAAAAGCCCTTTATTTCTCACCATTCTACTCAGTAATTCCCTCTTCATTTCTGCATTGCATAAAATCTGTTGGTTTAATGAGCACTTTCAAGGATATAGATATATATATATGGCTTAGAACATACAACTCTCATCGAAGTCTGGGTTTTAATTTCAGAGTACAATTCACATTTGCCATTTTAAATGACAGCTCCTATTTTTAGGCCTCCAATTAGCATTAAATCCCTTTAACCCCACTACCTCAGAAGCAGGGTTTTTCCCCCCCTTCTTCTTCCCTGCATTATAAGTGTTAGAATTTCTTTGATTGCACCAGACATAGCTTGTCCAGACAGCTGCATTAGATGCTGCCTTGATTATCCTGGTGCTGTGCCTGGCTGAAAATAGGCATATTTAGTGAAGTGGAACGGGAGGAGATCAATGAAACACCTCTCTGTGTTGTTAGCAAAGTACCTCATATACTGTGCTTGTGTGCTGCACAAAAAGCAGCACCGTAAAAGCTGGAAATAACCTTCCAATTGTCTCAAACAGACATGAATCACTTTGTTTAATATTATTATTTGTACTTGATACAAGACCCAGTGCACAGCCAAGAAACAGAGAAAGATGGATGCACATTATAAATATTAACTAACACATTCTTAGGCTATAAACTCACTTTGTATCCCTCTCTTCCTGAAGGATTTATTCTCCAGCTTAGTAACTGTATACATCCTGTCCCATAATGGTTCTCCTTTCAGACAGCTATTTTCTCACCTCATGATATCTCTTCCCAAGCTTCTTCCCGGATCTCATCCAGAACAATGCTATGTGCCCCTAATGGCTACGGTACTTCAGAATATTTTTGCAAGTCCACTGAAACGGCTAATTAATCTCATTATTTTTTTTCCCTGAAAATTTCAGCAGCATACAAAATTATGTAGTGAACTAGGGATCATGGTGAAAACAGATGTCGTGTCTGGAGCTGACCTTTTAGGTAAATAAATTTACAAGGAAACAGCCATCCTTCCAAGGCTGGTGGCACTACCCTGCTGTTCCCGTATGCCCCTGTGTACTCAGCTTTTTGCACAGTAGAAAACAATAAGAATACATAGGTTTGGTTTTTTTTCCCAATAGGATTTTTCAATACATAGGATTTTGAACCTGAGATTTCATTTTGCTTTGCCGCTTTCTGTTTACTTCTTTCTTTCTGCATTTGGAATTCTCACATTTTATCTTGCATGTGAATTCTCCAAAGGCTTTCCAGAGGATACCAAGAAAGTTAAACCTAAATTCTCTTTCTCTAAATGACAGAAGGGTCTTAATGATTTCTGTTGCCAAACCTTAGCACCATTGGAGAACAATTTTGTTTGTAAACAATAGAACCTTTTCTTCCTAAGTATGTGGGATCCACCAAAACTGTTACCTTGCCTACGTGTTACCTTCATTGCTTCTCAGTACAACATCAAGTAAATTTTCCTGAATCTTGTAATTAGAGAATTTAATAGAATTCTGCATAGAAAAGTTATAAAGGAGTACATTCATTCATGAGTTTCATAGGATTTTCTTCTGTCTCCCTTGATCCTCTGATGCACAAGAAGTATACAAGTATGAACTCCAGAAACTGAGAAACAACCATCCCTTTGCACGTAACAAATGCTGTCTAATGCTTTTTAGGCTCTTAAATGAGAAACTTGTTTTGGATGAAAAAGTAAGATGATCTCAGTAGGATGAAATATAGGTCTCTGTCATGTCCAGACTTCAAGCAGACAGGAGATTTTCTCGTTTGGATTTTTCTCATCACATTTGGAAGCATATGCTCTGCTGAAAATGAATGAGGTTTAAGATCCCAAGCCAGTTCTAGTTTGAAGGTCACTGCCCACATTTATCACGTCTTAAAGGCCTTCCCAGAATCCATAAAAGAAAAGATTTCTAGATGTTTTCTGAGAAGAACAGAGTAAATTAAAACTTGGTACAAGTCAGCTGCTTCCCAGATGGCTTATCACAATATTTACATCATTGCAGCAAGCCTCTCCCCTCAGAAGGGAACACAGTTGAATGGAATAGGATGAAGAATCTAAGTATATGTTGAAAATAATTTTTTTTGGTGAGATTTTACTAAGAAACAAACATTTAACTTGAGTCATAACTGGGGATCTTGCTGAAGTGTGCTATTAATCATCTTCTCCTGGTAAGATTGCTTTCCTGAAGCACCGCCTCAGGACCACAAATCCCTTAGACAAAAGCCTGGAAGTGCAAAAGAACTGCTCCAAATGGATCATTCAAATAAATATCCAGCTTGAGAGCTAAATTTGGAAGCTCACTTATATCCTGTAAATATATGCATTTTCAAATATAACAGAGGTGTCTTTTCAAACAAGAGGTGTGTATGTAAAGCAATAATTGCAGAGCATAGCACGCTAATATGCCTTGTGAAGTCAAAGCTAACAAGTTATAAAGAGACTGAAACTTCCTATTCTCTACCCCATGAGCCCAGAGGAATAAGATGCATTCAGTTTACTTTATTAAGAAAGGTTATTAAACCAATCAATCCAGGAACTAGGACTTCTATGAATCAAAAACAAGCATTGCTCCTGCATGTTGCAACATCCTATATGTCCTTTAAATTAACTTTTAAATCACAGAAGTACTCTATCTTGCATCTGGTCTCCAAAACGCAGCCGTGCGAAAGACTGGAGGTAGCTTTTGAGTAAAACTTGCACAAAAGGAAAAATAAATGGTAACCAACTGTGTTTTGACACAGGCCACTTTGTCTCCATCAAGTTTGCCCAGAAGAATCACAGTGGAGCACAAAAGGATGCATCACAAACTCCCAGCACATTGACTAATTGGAAACTACATTTTGAAAGACTGGCCACTATATCCACTAAACTTTTCTTACTCCTACCTGGACTTCTGTAATTTCTTTAGGGCTTTTTTTTGAAGAATGATAGTCTTCAGAGAGAGCAGACTACAAAGGTATGTGAAAGGAGTAGGACTACAATAAATCCTGAGGAGAAATTCTCTGTGGAAGAGCACTAAGCAGTAGGGTATGAAAGACCGGCAGCCTCTCAGATGCTGCACAAAGCTGGAACTATTTAGACCAGACAAAACACTCACAAAAATGGATTAGATGAGAAGTAAGAAGGTCAGAGATAATACAGATGCAAGAACATGGTTATTAAGCCTCCTTCACTCTGGATCACTGGCAAAGAATACCGTGTTTGTGGTATTCTGAGTTTGACTTCTCTTGAATCACCTCCCATTCATTAATTCAGAAATGTCACAATTGTTACCAAGAGCAAGAAATGCGCCTCTCCATGTGACACAGAGACACCCTGTCACCCAGACAAGCTGTGCTGAGGGTCTCATCACATGGCTTTGCCTTCCATGGGAAGCTGGGCCTCTCTGTGCTGGAGCTCACTGAGCTGTGTTTCTGTGGGTTTCCTGTGACAGTCACGCTGTGCTCCTCAGCAGGAGGATTGAACAGAGCTGTACCAGGGCTCCCCCAACATGTAAGTCACCAAAGGAAGCAATCTTCCCTAGGTGATGGACGGTTGGGGTGTAACACCCCTCACACTCCGGCACTTTGGCAAGGCAGTGCAATTCTGCGCTGTCCCACTCGCAGAGCTCAGCTAAGCCTCGTGCTGCTGCAGCAAAGCAGGCCTGAGCCTATCGATTACATACCTATTTATGTTATCAGGGTACTTTACCACACAAAGTCATGCTTTTCATCCTATTTCTCTGTGGGGGAAAAAAAATCTGTTTAATAAGTTTTAACCTAAATAAAATAGCCAGTTTGAGAAAAAAATTAAGTAATATGTCTAATAAAATCATGACATGCAATTTTAAGCTACAGTGAGCTGAGTAAAATGTGGCATAAGAGCCTGCATTTTTTATTAGAGTTCATTAATCTTGTTAATGACTTATTGAATATCATTGTAAAAATTGATCCCAGTGGCTACAATGCTGTCTGCTTTAGCAACCTCTTCCAACAGCCACGTTGAACTGACAGAATATTTCTCCAGTCCATTCTCTGCAGCTTTGCAGGGAACACTGCAGCAGATGTGCTTTATGGCTGGGCATGATTTACAAGGCCTCACATTGTTCTGAACTGAGCAGGAACATCTATTTTTCCCTCTTTACATAGATAAGAAGAGTATATGTACACTCAGAGTGAGTTACCTATGAATGCAAACCATGAGCTTTGCTTTCTCTAGTTTGCTGTCCTGAGTTAGGCTGAAATTCCATTTTTAATGTAGAATATTTCAATAAATCTTGCATATAACAAGAGAATTTCTGTCCCAAGCTTAAGAAGTGTAAGTACGTGCCCTATTTGGGGAAGGGATTCCAGCAAGACAGACCCAATGAATCTGATTTTTAATGAAGAAGAAAAAGCTGGCTTAGGACTACTTCCTGGAAAGGTTTTGCAGCCCAGCTTGTCATACACATATTTGTTTCTTTGCAATAAATTTACTGAATAGCGAAAGTGAACACACCCGCTCATTTATAATTCCTTGCTTAAAAGAAATTTTGAATATTGAACATATTTAGGAATAACCTGGATACAGCTAAACACAAATAAAACTTCATAGTATATATTAAAATTAATTACTTCAGGTCTTCTTTCTAAATGAAGCAGCAGCACTTGACAGTATCATTAAATACTATCAATACTACCTATTATCAACTCACAATTTTAGGACAAACAAAAAAGGAGAACGATTTTTCCCTAAAAAGGGACAGACTTGTATGTATATATGTAATATCAACAAAACCAAAGTACTGCAGGTAATATATCACTACAGGAAGTACACTATTAATTGCATCTTAATTCATTTAACTCCAGTAATGACTAATTAGTAGCACTGTTGCTTTATAGTACAAAAAATGTATTTATTAAAACTGGAATCTATGTTCAAAGAATTGTGATGCTTTTGTTCAGCAAGGCATTGGTCTTTTTAGCTTTTTCATACCAACTATGAAGTCGCTTTTTACGCAAAGTCTTTGGATTTTTCTGAGTTCTCCAAGCTGATTCCCATTCCCTCAGTGGGTCTAAGTCTTCTCTGAATTCTTGGACTTTCCCCCGACATAATTTGTGGAAAAATGAAGCGAGAAATCACCTCCCATCTAATTTCACTCACAAACCCTTTTATCAGTCATACTCTCATCCACCATGTTCCATGGGCACCCAAGACTGAAATAACAATAGATGGCAATTAATAATTGAAACATCTGGTCACATTTAATAGGAAATTACCTTCCATTTTATCTCAGAGTTTTCTACCTCGCTGCTGCAGTTTTTGTATTTCCCAGTTTCCCCCTTGATCTTTTTGCTTATGGAAGTCAAGAATCCTGATAAAATGCTGAAGTCAGTGATATGCCTGCTAAAGCAGTTCCCTGGAAAGTATGCCATGCCAATTGATTTGCAGATGATCCAACCAGCATAAAAAAATACACTAATTTATTTTAGATATATAGGAATAAATCAAATGTTTGCCAGAGTAGCCTAAGCAGATATGATGGAAAAGCATAAGCAAAAGCGGCACACTTGTTGCAATTTTTTGAGAGGAAGGATTCACATTTCACTAAAATACCACATTTTATGTTCTTGAGATTAATCCTATTACTCTCTGGCTGGAATCCCGATGCTGCTCCCATTTAGTGGACAGCACATTTAATCACATTTTTTACACAGCTCATAAAGCAGATGAAGTCTCTTCTATGCACGTCACAAACTCCTGTGTTGCCACAGCTCCCTATACTAGAGATGGAAGGTGCTGTTTTGGAGCAAAAGCGTTTTCCACACGGCCAAAAGGTTCAGTCTGTGCTATGTGACAAACCTTGCTCTTCTCTGGGGTTCCCAGCAGGAATGATGCCAGTGCTGTAAGGGGTTAGCTCGTTTGGTGTACATTATGGCACTGTATAAAGCCCTCACGCAAGTTATTGGTTAATCTTTGGCATTTCGGGTGGCATGATCAGTCTCCTCAGAGAAAATGGGAATGGTTGCAGTGCTGCACCCTCCATTTCTCATCTGCACAATCCAGGCTGTCACTAGGGCTTACCAGCACTGTCACTCAGGGGAACATACACTTTGCTTTCCAGATCTTTCTCTGCTGAACATGGAAAGCACAATGGATATTTACAAAATGAAGAAGCTCTGAAAACTTTAGAAATGTACTTACATATAATTTCTTTCTTTTACAGTTAGCTTTGCTTCTAGTTGGATATCTTTTTAGTGGAATTACCGCTTATTTACTTTCTTCTTGCCCTTCCACTTTAAATTCTGCATTATCCTCCAAATTTGTACATAGTTTCACCTGTGTTTCTGCCATGTCCAGCCAGATCTCATCACCTCACCTGACAGTTCTCAAGTAATTTCAAGTTCCCCTTAAGCACCATGTTTAACTAATGCCACTAATGCCACTAAGCATTCTTCATTTTCAAAAAGAACATAAAGCTCCTAAAGCTACTGTTGAAAAGCCAGTTTCCTGGAATTTCACATTTCTTACAGATGAAGGAAAACCACTGTAGCTCTATTGAGTTAATGGGATCTACTCACATCTAACTTGACAACAGCACAAGCACTTATTTTTGTATTAATCTCCCACCGTGCTATTTTTTGTGCAATTCCCCCAGGGACAGTGGAGATGAAGAGGATGCTGGCAGTCCTAACTAAATTCTAGCCAGAAAGTGCAGGAAACGGACTGCATTTACACTGGTGCTACAGATCACCTTCCACTTAGTGCGGGAAGCTGTGACACGTCTGACTTCTCTGTGATAACCTTCACCTCAAAGGAGCAATTCAGCTCTGCATTACTGTCAAAGGGTGTAAAAAATGCTCTTCTGTCCCAAGTGACTCACTTGGATCTCTGCAGAAACCACTGCCAAAGCAGGTGAGATATGGAACTGTCACAGCTCTGCTGGTGTCCCTGAGTCACCAGAGAGACAGAAATATTTTCACAGATTTAACAACAGAACAAGGGGGAAAAGGGGGCAGGGGGAAGACACAAATGGAAGATCTAAAAGCCCACCTAGAAAAGACAGCAATAGATTTCATATAATGGCAGTTGCAGCAAATGAATTTATAACCAAAGGGAGAAGCAGCACAAACCCTTCACACACGTACAAGACGACATTCAAACCAATTGAATCATCAAAAGGTAAGGAACACTTGCTCAGAGCCCTGGTCGTGAGCCAAGGGCATGTTTGTTTGTATCAGTAACAAAACAGAAGTTATTAATTGTGGCTGCTCATGATGATAACTGAGTTCACTTCTGTCCATATGTCGGGAACAGAATTTGATTTTCCATGTCTGCCTGAGCTTTTTTCTACTTGACTTATGCTACATCAGGCTGTGGGCACACAGTTGTCAAAACAGAAAAGATAACAGCGATGGAGAATAAATTGATTAGGGCAGACCTGCAAGAGATTGGCACAGGAAGAACCAGCTGGGAGAGGACTGGGATATTTCAAGAGGTGAACTACAAGAAAGAATGCAAATCTAAATGAATGTTTACTTTCCACAGTGTTTTGTGTCTTCAGGCAATTACTAGCAACACTCAGCAACACTTCCAAAAGAAGTAGACATTTAAGGAAGGCAAATACCAGCTACTGCTCCAGTGGCTTACAGACAGTTGCAGGCAATCTCAATCCTTGTGTGACAAGGTACTAATTACTTGCTGAGCTGGGAAGGAAATTCCAGCCTCTTTTTCCTGAACTCTGCGTATTTTTGTTTAACAGGCCAGGGACTAGAGAGATTTTTATTCCCTCTCTTCTGAAAAGGCAGGCATGGAGATCTGCCCTCAACTGGGTTAACTGCATTTCTTAGGTATTTCTTAGACAGAGGGAATGGACACTGGCCTGGTTTTGGCCAGTGCTCTGCCCCCCTCTCCCCTGCTGAAGAAAGACCATTCCAGGACCTGTTTCAGCAAGAATACCCAGTTTGGTTCCTTCACCAGGAACTTCCGAGCAACACACCAAGCTAAACTGCACACCAGCCTCTCCGAATCCCCATTTCTACATCTTCACTAAAGGTCAATCTAGAATTAATGCAGTACTTTCTACAGCCATGTAAAAGAAGCATACTTTTCTCAATAAATACAGCATTTAATAAATTGAAAAAGTAAGTTTCTGGATTACAATTTAGGTAAGATTTTCAATTTTAAAATAGCTATAAAAATAAAGACAAGGTTTGTCCCACTGCATTACAGTCTCTCAAACCATTCTGATCCATAAATGTTTTAATCAAGATTCATCTACCAGACCTTATTTCCACTGGATGATTCCATCATTGATTTGATACATGGAGCAACTTACATTAATAACCACAATATTACACTGATTATTTATCTTATAATGAAAGCAGAAAAATATCAAAACCTTGCCAGAAACTGATACTAAAAGGTTTCTAAAGCCTCACATTTACATAGCTAACTGTACATATTTAGTAATGCAAATCTAATGGTTTCAGAGGAATTCTCAGATTGTGTAAATTAAGCCAGGATTTAGGAAATCTAATCACAAAGCATTCTTTTCCCCCCTGCCTGATTAGGAATTGCGAGGATACTTTTCTGAGCTGGCAGGGAAAAAATATAAAAAGAAAAGAACATAGGCCATCACTTTCTTCTGCTTAAGTTTTATGTCATAGCTTATGTACAGCTTCATGGACCACATTCCTGGGCTCTATTAAAATCTAATTTTGTGTGGAAGTAAAAGAAATAAAAGTAATCTGTGAAAACAGTGAATCCAGGAGTGAAAATTTGCAAAGTAAAGAGAACAACTAAAGCACAAGATGGGAAAAAAAAAAGTAAAAAGAAAATGAACTAATTAACATTCTAAGTATTAATTTAGCCACAGAACATCTGTTTTCACATGTCCCTCTGATGAGATCCAACGTGAGGGCTTGTGTTGGTTAGCTTTGAAGCTGTATTTTATTATCCAAGAGGAGGTTCTGCGTACAGATTTTGATAGAGATTATGGATATCTTAGTAACAGAGGGACCCCTGGGCCCCTTCTAACTACTCTTAGTTCCTTTATTTCCACTTGACTTGTATCCATACAGCATTCTCTATTCCTTGTTGAAAAATTCTCCACTGGGCACACTTACAGTTTATATTCTATTTAAAGAACATTATATGTTCCATCCCTCATCTGCTTTCCCACAAAACAGGACATTTTAATTCTTCTTTCCTGTTTATTCTGCTACACAACCAGCTAGTTACCTCAAAATCAGACAAAGCCCTAACCCATTTCTTTAATTCTTCTGCACTTGCTATTGCCCTAATTTAGTAGCTTGTTTTCTAATAGTGTCTTTCAAATCATGTTCATAACGGTCCAAATAAGATCCCAGGGTTCTAACAATAAAGAAATCATCTCCAGCACTGTAAGAAATATTTTTAATCTCGAAAGTTTCTAAATCCCCTGCTTGCCCTCCTGATTATAAAAATGAAATATAAACTATTTTAAAATCCAGACAAATGTTCCTGGTGGATCTCTCTGTGGACAAGGCTTATGGATTTCTATCAAAGAATACCCACATAGAAATTTAAGTCTTTTAACACAGCAAATACAATATATTCACACTGTCCACGGTGATTAAAAAATTCAGACTCAGTGATCAGCAGAAATAATTCATGCACACATAGAGCTGTCCTTGTGAATTAAGACTCAGGCAATTTGTGGGCTCTCAGCAATGGTGGCACTGATGATTTTTAACTGCACCCATTGTATGTGGAACAGATTTCTCAGGCTTTCAGCACTGGCCTACCTAGACCTCTTTATAAATAGGTATTTTCATTAATTAACTAAACTAATTCCACCAAAATTAGCAAGTGGCTTGTTTTCCTATCTGCAGGTAACACAAACTTGCAGCTCATTAACTCCTCTCCCACTAGATAATGTCATTAACACATGCAATAATGATGTTTTCCATTGCTCTATGTTACTTCACTAAGCATCACAAATACAAGATAAAGCATTGAATTGACAGCAAAGTAATTTCAACTCACCTACCCCCAGCTAAACATTAATCAGTCTCTAACTTGGTCATCATATCAAAATAATTTCCCAGGAAAAAAAACGCTAAACTTGTTGACTGCTGAACAAATTGAAGCAGGAAATAGCTTTTTGCATTTTTAAAGGAATAATTGATCCTGTGGCTCTGTGGCTGCTGGTCAATACAACAGTAATTGGAATCATCATGACTAATGCACAAACCATTTTACAGGCCTTTCTTATTAGCATGAACATCTCCTCAGCTCACCTCTCGTGTGCTAGGCCAGGATGTTGCTCCAATTCTTGGGAGAATTAGTTGTTAAGCTACATATGCAGTTCTTATTAGGGAGAGCAAAAAATCGTATGTATGCTTTAGTTTATTAAAAGTATAATTTAACTTGCTATTAAGGTACTCTTCTGAGTGTGTCTGCCAGATTACGTGGGCCCACATAGTGAAACAAAAACCTTTTTGTTTCATCTTGTGTGTATTATCAGTCTTGATTGCCATTTTTATAGCAAAAAAGAAGGATTTTCAAAACACTGTCCACCTTCTTCTTATTTCCCTTCTAGAAGTGCTAGTTTGGAGCTCTGGCATCTCAGTAAAATAAAGGCCAGTGTACTCTGTCCTTGTCAGAAATAGACATTATCCCACCTCCTGCGTACATCATGTGTCCCTGCTGCATCTTCTGGAACTCTCATATTTATTAGCAGACAAATAATCTGTTCCTCAAAGACTTTAATGCATTCCATGCCCTCAACTTGTACCTGCAAAGCAATTGTGATTCCAGTTGTGTCACTTTTAAATATGCCATTAATTACTTCAGGAAGACATTACTCAGAACAGACTGTAAACATTTTATGTCATTAGGTAATGCACTGAGGCTGTTTTTAATGCCATAACAGCTCTATTTATATACTGTGTTGCATAATTAGCTACTAATGAGGCTCTAACTTTCACTGCTGTAAGGCCTAGATATCTTTTCCTCTTTCAATGAATTCATTTTTGCTGTCTCATTAACACACTAAAAAAACCTGCAAATTGTATTTTAATTAAAAGCTAAACTACCTCTGTCTGGAGACACTAATGAACAGATACACTCCAAGGGAAATGCAAGAACGTTGTCAGTCAAGAGGACAAATACCTTGCCAGAAGAGCAATACAAAAAGATAACACAGCTCACTCTCTTATTTTCAAGGGCAGACTCTTCTCTACTTTCTCCCTTTTTTTCCCCCCCTTAATTTTCTCCTTTTGTATCTTCAGCAAGGCTGCCTACCCTCAGATTGACAAATTGCAAGCTAGACCCTAAGAAACGGCAAGACTGTCTTAAAATCATGAGAGGCATGTGTGGATGTTTTGAGCCTTCCCGATGCTTGCTATTCCTGTCAGCCTCCTGTATCACATTTCCTGGCTTTTTTCTGTAGCTGCAAGGGCTAAAAACACACCAGCAGAAACTCATCTAACTACATGACTTCACAACCATTGCAATAAAATCATGAGCACTGACCACAGTGCTTCATTTCCTGACTTCTGAGGGCACTTCATGCAATTAATCAAGGAACATTGTCAAATACATCAAGTCATCAGGTAGAAACAGGGTTTGAAATATACTGGGGAAGGAAGAGCATCCCACTAATCTTATCAACACACACATACAAAGGCAACTGATTGTACCAAAGGCAATTGAGTGTTCCAGTGGTAGAAACAGAGACTCAGTTTTTTAAAAAGACCTCTAAAAGCAACATAAAAATAAAATAGAAAATGACATCCTGAACTAATGTTACACACTGTATTAAAGCACTGTGAAAACATCCATCTGCAGGACAATAACCCAGGAGCAGGACAGAATAAATAACAATTAACACAGCAGAGAAGGAAGCAGCACTTTTGAAAACATATAGACAGTTCTAGAAATACTCAGGAAGAAGTTCCCCCAAGATCCTACAATTAGTGACAAAGAAGGGACTGCATTATTCTTACTGGAAATTGCTGATAGGAGCTGTATCAGAGAAAAACAGTGGAGGAAAGATCACCATGTAAAGATTTCTGGATTAACTGCCTGCTTCCCTTGCAAACACAGGATTCTGAACTTGCTGTTCTGCCTCACTTCATAGGATAATTGGGAGCTCGCTTCTTAGGATGATTGGAAGCTCATCTAGTAGATGACAGCAGACCCCTATACACTGCCAGGAGTTCTGGTTTTTAGTCTTAAATTCAGGTACTTCATTCCCATCTCCTTCGTGTGAAGAGTTCCTTAATCTCTTATGAAGGGTTTTCCTAATATTAAACTAAGTGGCAGTTACTAGGAATGCTTAGCAGCCTATTCTCCCTGAAGATGAAAATCCAAAGTAAGCCAACTTAATTAAGAATTAATTCCCTGTAAATCACAGCCCAAATTTCTCTCACTGATCAATTATTTGCGGCATGAAATGATTTACAGGACACAGGGGCAGATTAATTTAGGTGACAAAAGTGATTTCAAGTCTCATTGGAGATATTCCATCCTGTTTTTTAAAAATTCACCTTTTAAAGATGAGTTTTGGCCTGCTTACAAGGCTCTGTGTTTTGACTTTGATATTTCTTCACACAGAGCCCCAATGCCACTTTCATTCTATTACAACCCCTTCTCTCTTCCTGCTTGAAGGGATAATTCTGAAAACTGTGCTTTAAAAGAATGTATCACCTCCTTGGAATCTCTGAAAGTCTTCCGAGGTTGCTGGAAAAGTACAGGCTCCTTTCAACCACTTCACACCAAGACTCTGAATATCAATAAAGTTCCAATGAATTAACACTGTTATTGCCCTTCAGTGGAATAACTCAACCCAAATGTTGGGGGTTTTTTTCTGGTGAATGAAAGATTGCGCTATTTAAGCAGCTGAATACACAAAGATGGCTACACAGTTATGTGAGAACATTTTAACTTCTGAATACTACTTTTTAAATCTCTTTATTTGAGCTTCTGGATCCTGCAGTCAGAGGTAGTGGCAGCTGCTAATACTTTACTTTTTTTAAGAAATAAGGCTTTCTGACAAAAAAGCAATTAATAAAAGCAAAACCTTTTTTCTCATGATCAACCTATGAAGGCTGAGAAAATAGGATTAGAGCAGCAAGCTGGTCTTTAGCAAGAAAAACTTTAAAAAGTATTTTAATTTATTCCAGATATCATTAGAAATCATTATTATTATTATTATTAGAAATCATTGGATATCATTAGAAAAGGATAAGAGACAGTCTTCAGCCCAGACTTATGGAGAAGAAAGTAATTTAAGAGGATCTATAGCTTTACTCTTTGAATATTCTCTTGAATTATGTACCATATTGCACAAATCTGATCTATTACAAAGGCAACAAAATTGCTTTAGGAAGCATTTCCCCCCCATCTTGTTGATGAGGATTATCTGTTTATAAATTTCAGGATGAGTAGCTGACATATTTTATTGAGTGCTTCTCATAAATACCAATGAATCCTGATCAATATACTACCAGATGATGATTTTTAAATGCTCAGGAGAGTTTTCATTTCAAACATATGTGTGTTTTAATGAGTCACAGAAACAATGATGGAAGCAGGATACTGTGTGTGAGGAAGAGCAGTTCAAAGAGCAACAGCTGCATGAAAGCATGGTTAGAAAAACTAGAAAGCATTTGAAATATGGAATAAAATATGCAATAAAGATTAGGGCTCTGTATCCATATTCAGGTCATCAGTAAGTTTACCCAATGTTGATAAAGGAATACAAGTTGTTTGAAATTAGCTGCAATGCATCAGTTAAACCACTCTTTTTCCAGTCGGTGTTCCAGAGACTCTTTGATGTCCATGGATGGCTTTTGGAGTCCCTTGAAAGACTTTGCTCATAAAAACAAGCATTATTTGTCAAGAGACTAAAACTAAAACACATAAGTCTTCAAGCAAACCGGTAGTAGATGGTTGGAAATTCCCAATGTCTGCTGTACAGCACTGAACACTGGAAGAGAAAATTGCATGAAAAGAACCATTATCAGCAAATACTTTAACAAAGAAGGATGGAGTTGGTATTTTTCACATGACTAATTCTTATACTTGTCCCAATGTCATCTGATTATGCTTGAAAAATGTCATTAATCAATGGGACTTCTTGTGTGAATAAGGATAACTCTCCTGAGAAGCTGAAGAATTAATTCCCTGATAGTTAATTTTAATATAGAATGGGAGCATTTCAAATGGCCTATTTACACAATTTTAATCGGAATAAAATAGGAAATGTCACCTCAATGCTAATACAACATTCCTGTAAATTATGCACATTTTTAGAGCTAATGAAGCTGTCATTATCTTATTAAAATTTGGCACAGCAGTTATTGTTATCATTGTGACTTTTAAAATATTTTGCAATTAAATTATTTTAATTCATTTGTATTACTTGTAGGCTGGTATGAAAACTGGTTTTTTTATCATGCCTATTGATGAATGAGAGTACTATGCTTTATTACACATGTTCAATCACATTCAAAAATGTGGCTGCCTTCATTTACCACATCAATATGGATTCTTTCAATCCTGCTCTCAGTGAGAGCAGAAACTAAATTTCAGTTGATGTCACTGGAAGCAGGTCTAAATAACGAATTTATGCTGCTAGTAATAAGGATCAGAAATTACATTTAACACTATTTTTCAACAATTTACTATGTATGGAACAAAAAGATCATAAATACACTGCTTTTAATTTAATTTAACTGGGTAAATGTAGGTCAGGCCTTAACTAGTATAAAGAGACATCACCTTTCCCTTTATTACAGTGCATATCATCTGCATGTATAATCAGGAGTCCACAAACACAATAGCAGTATGTATTGCTGCTGGGCACCATAATGAAAGCAGTAAAAAGCAGTCACTTGGTAAACTCTGGTAATTATAATTACACACGTTCACACAATTGCCCTTTTCCCTGCACATCCCTGCAATGCACTCTTGCTCCCGGGCCCCAGCACAGACTCCACCAAGAACGTGCCCATCCAAGGAGCAGGTGAGCCTTTCCATGACACAAATATCAGATGGCTGAAGGTAACCCCCATAATGTTACATTCTGCCATATCAAGACCCCAAAGCCTTATTCCCATTCTGTTTACAACAAGGTAAATCAGCACTAACTGCACAGTTCAGTTGCATCAGTGTTGTGAGTCACAATAAAAATTCCTCCCACTGAGATTTTACACGCGAATTCCTTTCTCTGGAAACAAATTTGGGGAAATACGGTATTCCTCTCACAGGCAGGTGATGGATTAGGCAGCCCCAAAGGATGTTCTGGCTCTGTCCTGATGCTGTTGTGCTGTTTGCTTTCAGATTTAGGCAGCTTCTTAGCAAAGACCTTTAAGTGTCATTTGCTGCTACCAACACAGACAGCTGGAGAAGTCCCCTGAATAACGGGGAGCTTTCAGTCACCAGAAAGACTGAAGCAGCAATTCAAGATTAATGTGCAACTAAGGAAGAAAAAGGCCTGCAATTAATCAGATGCTTCAGTTAATTCCTAAACACTTTTTCTTTGATTCTGCTTTCCTCAAGAATCTGTAAATGAGACTTTAAAAATACACTTAATAACTTCTTCTTTGCAATGAAGATAAAAATTCTGCTGCCAAAATGGGAGACACTCCTGTAAGGAAATTAAAATGCAGCTGGAAGGTGTGGTGGTATTTGCTGTCTGCTGTGTCACCATTTATTTATTAGCATGGCAGCTGCCACTGATCAAACAGAGGAGGAAAGCTGAGTAAAAAACATTTGTTGGTTTCATCACTCATTTAATATTTTGATAAGAACTCAGCTAAATCACTGTCCAGTAACTCTGCTTATAAAAAAAGACTTATAGACAGGCCTATGGGAATAATACTGGATCAGAAAGGTTCTTTGCAGGCTTCATTAAAGAAGATACAAGATAGTGTACTGCATATACAACACATTATTTCACAAGAAGAGGCTGTAGAACTGAAAATTTTCTCCAAGACAGTATAAAAACATAAATGTGTTCCATAAATGGAAACATGCTAAGCTGACAGATGTAAATTCTAACATTCACACAGATGTCATGGTGAAAATGGGGTGTGTTCTCCAACACTAGCAAAGGTTGTAACTGAGAGAATCCCTGAGACAAAACCCATAAAGTGACAAATGCCAACTGCTTATTTGCTTTTGAGAATTTCAAACACGACCTGCCACATAACCTTAAAACTCCCATGGTTTTCTGTTATGCTCCTGGAACAGCAGCAAAGCCTCAAGCTCTAAACAGTATGAACAAGAGACACTGACCTGAAACAGCTGCTTTTCTGGCCCCCACCTGAATCAGGTT
Organism: Leptocoma aspasia; assembly: GCA_013399835.1. NCBI lineage: Eukaryota > Metazoa > Chordata > Aves > Passeriformes > Nectariniidae > Leptocoma > Leptocoma aspasia. The sequence continues at coordinate 531,047 of VXAX01000099.1, read as the reverse complement.
TTAGTGAGAAAGGCCATTTTAGTCCTCAATGAGTCAAAAATAACCACGCTATGGATCACAGAGCAAAGGCTCTCTGGCAGGTGTGTTTTGCAGTGCATTCCTGCCTGTGGACAAGTGGAGAAGCTTGTCCCATTCCCATTGCTCTGGATGGAACTAAACAGCTCTATCAATGGCTCCATCTATGGATTACTCCCATCAAGGAATTGTATTTTGTTGTACCAGCAGTGCAAACGCCTCCTACACAGCTCCAGAAAATCAGCTGGTGAACACACAACAACCTAGACTGGGCATTAACCAGCTCTCATGAAAGTGGAGGTGCCCACTTTAAAACCCTAAGGAGCTGACCAAATGCCCACACCCCATCAAGGAATTCCTTGAATAAAGATCTAGGATAAGAAGCACAAGTCTTCACATTATCTTCCAAGAAATTGGAACAAACTGCTCCTGTTTGCCAGGGGGTTATGATTCCTGCAGGCTGCCCCTCCCCAAAAAAACCCTATCCCTCCATGTAGTATGAAATATTTGGATTCTCTAGAGGGACGTAAAATGTAGAACATTTCTGTAGATAAACAAGTGAAAGTATCTCATAGGTTAGGAAAAAAAGAGACACTCATTTCTGCAGGTGATAAAGACTCTGAGTGAGAAAGACAATTATTTTTTATGGAGTTTTTCTCTGCAGTTTCAGAAGTAGAACAAAAGGAATTTTCCATTTTATCATTATCTCAAGCTTATTTCCTCATTTGGAAAAGTTACTTTTCTATTACAGCCTCTTCAAAAATGGAATTAAGGTGAGCAAATATATATTATGAAATCAATTATAGTCTTAATGACATTTTCCAATGGCAGACCAGAGAACAGCATTATTTTATTTAGCTTGTCTGTTATACTTACTTATTTGAACACATAAAATATACTGTACACTGCAGGAAATAAGACAGGGAAGGGAAGGGAAGGGAAGGAAAAGTTTTCCTTGCTCTTTAAAAAAATTGCATATCTCTTAGTAAGCATAATCCCTGTTTTTCCACAGACTTCTGGTGTGATTTTTGCTATTAGTCCTTTCAGGATGAAATCCACAAAAAGTACTACACACATAAACTGATTTGTAGCTGACATTTAGATACTCAGCACCAAAATTGCAATGCCCAGTTAGCTCAGTTCTTATGAATCCACTAAAAAACAGTGACTTGGGGGAACTGACCCACACATCCAGGGGGATTTAGTGCATGTTCCACCTTTTCAGAACAAAGTGCAATCCCCTGATGTATACCTGTAATTGATTTTTCTCTGACAGGACACAAATGATATTAATGGACTCAAGGAAATTCCAGTCCTACTGTATTAGACTGCCCTACATAATTACTCTGAATAACCTTTATTTTACATCCACCAGGTAATTTATGAAAAGTCCTCATGTATATCCTTTAAGGTATTCAAGTACTGCTGAATAGGACTTCACTTCTTAAATTATGGGAATATATGTAATTTTTTCTGTCTTCTCAGAAGATCCTTCTCACCACATTAAAACAGACATAAATCTAAATTGCTGACTCATCTCTATGGCTTGTACGAATTCAGATTTCATTTACATGCATGAGTGGGCATATATTTTTATGAAGTCTTTTGCAGTAAATACCACCCATGTCAGAAACTTCTTAAAAACAAAAATAAAAATTAGAACTGGATTTCTATGTATGATTGGGAATATTAATTCATCAGGTTAGTAACCATTTACTCAGGAGCTTTAAACTAGTTTTATAACTCCTGCTCTGTGTTTTGCAGGGTCATTGCTGGACAGAGAGCTGTAGAATGTTCAGTCAAATAAGTTAACCTATGCTGGGACCTCGCAATTGTCCAGTTGTAAATACTGATCCAGCTGTAAATAACTGTTCAACCTAATTACACACACAAGGGTTTGGCTCTTAATGATTAATCCAACCTCACCTTCTACCTCACCAGTGCTTTTGGGAAGGCTCCAACCAGCCTCCACTTACCAGAGAAAGCAGTCCATAGTAAGCTCCTTGGCAGAATAGATAATGCCTGGCCAATGATGTCACATTATAAACAGCAGGGGAAAAAAGTGCTGATTTTTCCATCAGAAACACAATGAGAGAGTCTTCCTCTGGAACACCTCTGTCTGACACCCCAAAACCAAAAACACCATGGCAAATGATTAAATGAAGTGCAAGGAAAGGAAAAATTATTCAGGCAGACAATAGTTTGCAGAATGGCAGACATGTTTCTTTGTTCAATGGTCTTAATAGATGTTGTTTGCTGAACTGGACTTCCACACTCTTCTGGATTTGTGGTTTCACTGGAAGAGCTAAGTCCTACAGCATGCCTGTGTTTATTAAATTGAAAGATAAGTGGTGATCTCAACTGAATCTATGTTAAATCAGCTGATGATATCCTGGGCCTCAAAATAAAGAATCGATACAATATTGGTGAAGGTAGGTTTTCATTAAAACCTTTTTATAATAAATTCTTTCTGAAATTCAAGCTTTGCACAATTTGTGGAACTCGTCTTCTATAAATTGAACCTTCAGCACTTGCTTTAAAATATGCCTGTACAACTTTTCTTTTCATACTGTGAAATCTTCTAAGAAATCACAAACAAATTGTAATTCAACAAAAGTATTGGAAACAAATCTGACCTGCCTGAAAGTCTAGGGACAGGTTGTCATGGCCAGCTCTACAAGGTGGCAAAAAAAGAGGCAGAAGCAAAACAGTCATAAAAGAGCTTTCTCTATCCTAGAAAAATCCCAACAGGAGAGGCAGCACCCTGCCATAAACTGAAGGCATACCTGCCTTCATTATCATCCCTCTTTCAAAGGTTTGTTTTGATCTCCATCTGATGTATGGATCTTAAGGAAGGATGCATTTAGCTGCTGTGTTTACAACAGGGGAGATGAATGCAGCAGCTCCACGCAGAGACAGATTCTCAGAGTTTTGAAAGGGTTTGGGGCCTGAGCAGCTGGAAGGGTTTCCCTGTGGCTAGATTTCCATGTAGGAAAATCAGAGAAGATAATTCACTAAAGAATAGCTGCTGGTTGGAGAGTCTCCCTTGGAGGTGTACTCAGCAAGGCAGAAGCTGTGATATAAATAAACTCCTGTGTCTCTGTGGGCACTCAGCCTCCAGCCTTTACAACCCATCTGTCCCTTCCAGAAGTGAGCACAATTTTAGGAAATTTGTGTGACAAAAGCCTGCAAGGGAACTCCTGTCTCTTTTCATCTCTCTGTTCCTTCTTCCAGCCCTACTAGATTTTCCCCATCTAATCTAGTAATCTATTAACAAATACCTTTTTTTGATATTTCCCCCAGAGAATTTAGTTCTCAGCCTCTGAGAGTGGCAGCTGATCTCTACACCTGCCTCCTGTTACCTGAGAAAAGATCAGTCTGATACCTCATCTACGTGGTCAGGCTTCCTGCTGTGAAGAGGATCTCTGTGGAGCAGAGAGGAAAAAGCATCTGAACCTTTTTACAGTGAACTTTGGGCTGGGCAGAGTGATCTGACCCAAGTGCAACTCAAGAGCAGCCCCAGAGGTGCTCTTAATCTCAGGCAGCTGTGGAAAATGCCCATAAATAAATAAATAAACCACAAAGGCCTTTACACATAGAACTCAGCTAAGGGCCTCAGGACTTATCAGGTAATTAACCCTGTCATTGATTTCTGTGCCTGACCTCCCAGTCTGAAAGCAGCTCCCTTATTTCCCACCCAGGCAGGAAGTCAGGCAGTCCACAACGCTGTCTGTAGAAAATGCTCTGAACCCACTTCCCCTCTGCCCAACAACCCAAATTCCTAAACCAAACTACAGTGCTCATTTGACATCACAGCCTACCTTTGGGGCGAGGTTCTGCATATCCAATATCAGCTGTAGAATATTTCTGAGTGATGAAGTGTCCTTGGCAAAGCCAACTTTCGTACCACTGAGTATTAACTGATTTTCCATAAAACTTCATTTGTTTCCTGTCTAATTCTGCCTAGCATGGACAATTTTAAACAACCTATTGCAACCACTTCTCTACTTGCTTGCCTTTCATTTTCTCCAGACATTAAATACATTACAGCAGCATATCTTTAACGTTTATTATAGAATAAATGACTTATTCAGACATAAAAATATTTTGGGCCCTGCTGTTATATCTACAATGGTATAATAGATAATCCAAATTCAGATGGTAAATGTGATGCCAGAAAACATAGCAATACATATTTTATTGCAAGAAACTTGTGCTCTTCAGATGTAGCTTTGATTTAAAATATATTTGGGCACTGCAGTTTAGCTGATTTAACTTTTAGTCAAGAAGATGAGTAATAAGGATAGGGACTATATGGTTTTCAAACTGCAAATTAGTTATCTGACTGGTTTTGACTTAGAACGATGTAGAAGTACTGAAGTATTTAATTTACTAGTATAGCAAACAGTGCCTTAATTTAAATTTCTTCTTCTCTTTTCATTCTTTCAGTAGATTAACAGAGCTGCATAAATTGATACAGTTCACACTTTGACTGACCTTTTAGACTGAGGGAAAGGAGGTGACCATTTATAATGTAAATGTGGGGGGAAAAATTCTTTCACAAATTAGGATCTCTTCACAGATCCTGACCCGATTTGTACTGTTGCTGAAATCAAGCCTTTATAGACTAAGAACACTGTGATCACAAGATGAACTTCTGAGAAGATACCAAAATTAAATCATCCATATCAAAAAGAATAAATCAGGTATGTCTTTCAGAATGGAGATAATGGGTGAAACCTACAGTGATCATTGGGAAACCTCAGCAAAATAAGAATACTTTTATATTGGAGCAACACGTTCCTAATTTGATATTACTTTCTTAATAACCTTGACTAAATATTACAGACTGCAACACGGACATCCTCAAATATTTGCCTGTAATATGAAGAACAGACTATGCACATTGGAGGAGCTGAATCGGTGCAAGATACTTTTCATTAGAAGCACAGTCGTTAATCTAGCATTCCCCATGGCTGCAAAGCAGATGTTTTAAAGAAGTTACTTTAAGTAAGGGTGGGAAGATCCATTTTGGCAATGGGAACCCTGTAAATAGTGCTGGTGGGTAGCACTGTGCACACATTTCTGAGCTCTGCACAGTCAGTGCACTGCCAAACACTGGCATTAGCCGAGGTGAAGGAGCCCCGTGGTCCACCTTGTCCTGGTGATGGATGCATGTATGTACAGGAGCAGAGAAGTGACAGCCAACAGCCCCAGAGTAGCAGCCATCCAACATTCAAGCACAATTCTACTCTGCATTCCCTGCCTTTTTACCTAACTGAGCTGCTGCCACAGGCGTGGCTGACTCCCCCAGTAACTGAAATAAATGGCTATTCATTTCTAGTCCTGCTAGTGCTGCAGAGCTAATGGAGTCCTGGAAAAGGGAGCTGCTTTCAACTTTGGCTTACCAGCACTGGCATCAACTCAGCTCTCCCTGCAAAATCTTCATGACTGATGAGGCAGAAAGGGGGAAAGGCAGAGCTTTGGCTTTCAGACCACAGATGAAGCTTCCAAACATTTCTTCTCTTTCTTTTGTTTCTGACAATTCAAAATATATTAAAGCAGAGTCACTGTAAGCAACATATATGCAAGCACATACCATCTTTATGCTGTATATGGGCAGAATCTCACTTTGAGATGGAGCACTGAAACACAGAGTCCCTTCTCATAGTCTGTGCATTTTAGAGATGTGTTTTGGAGAGTACTCTCCACCCCACTGATGGCATTTCTGACATGGCATCAACTGCCAAAGCCTGCTTTCCTGCTGCTCTCTCTCTACCGTGTCTGACAGCATTTTTAGGATTTAACTGACCTAAAAATGGCTTCTGCCTCTTACTGAAAATGCAAAAAAGGTTCCACTAAAAACAGCACTTAGGGAGAAATTAGGATTAAAGTGCAGCCAGCACTTAAACCAAGTAAATCTGAGTGATGTCAAACTGACTGCAATGACAGAGCTCAAGAGCAATCTAATGGATGCTTTCTGCTGTTTCAAGTGAAGCATTTAAACATTTTAATGTAAGGCTGTTTAAAATGCATATTCTATGTCATTTTAATTCAAGCTACAGTAGTGGCTGGATAAATCTCCTGTTTCTGACTGGCACACAGCAAAAGACACACCTCTGTGTGTTGAGTCCTGTAAACTTAACAGCATTTTTTTGTACACCGTGTATCCTGCATATTTTTGTGTTGGAAAACCTGAACTTATAAAATCGGTATCTCTAAAATTTTTGCTGTACCCTGCAGCCAAACCGTAACATGTGGTACATTTGAAGGCCTAAAATTTGCAGCTTTAAAATTTCTCTGACTGGAATAATTAGATACCGTCTTGTATGCCTGGTACAATGTTTTGCACATAAATTACTTACAAACCACTGTGATATTCAAACAAGAATTTGACAGGGAAAAATAGGTATTAACTCCTATGAGTAATTTAGGCATGTCAAAGCTATAAATTGTTGCCTTACTTTTTCTTTTTATGACTTGTGACACAAGAATGGATTACCTCTGCACTATTTTCTACTTTGGTTATGATTCTTGTCATTCAAATAAAGGCAGAGCAAGAAAGAATGAAAATAAATTATCATGGCTCAATGTAAACTATTTGCATGATAGTCTTAAAAAGGAAATTAATAGAAAAAATATAGTCTTAAATTTCAGTTCTATTAATGAGAATTGTAACCTTAAAGGAAAAATAATGTAAAATTAACTAATGTGTATCTAGTTTTGGTACAATTATTTAATTCTCCATGCTGCAACATCTGACAGCAACTCACATATGATGACCTTGAAGGTCTAAAAATAATGACTGAAATTTTTACCTTTCTTCTCCATTGTTACAGTTAAGTGTCACTACAATTCATTCACCTGGTGCCATTTTCTCATCTGGTCATAATTCTTGTCACATAAATGAAGAATTTGAAACCTTTTCCAGATCATTTTTAACATTCTGCATTTGGTTCCATTGCTAATTCTATCTCCACATTCATCTGCAGGTACGACCTCTGAATATACATTGTAAGGGTTCACTGAGCCAACCAAATGAAATATGGAATATTAACAAGATGAAACTCCTTTTTCTTTGCTGACTGGTGTGTTACTACATATCACTAGAAGACATCCCAATTCTTATAAATCACACTGTAGCATGCATAAGAAAGGGGAATGACTCAAGAGAAAAGGGAAAATATCATTGGTGTGCTCTTAAAGTAATGTTAGTCACTCGTAGATGCCTACAGGTGTGATTGGACTGTGATATATAGGTGTATTTCACTAGTTGTGCAAGAGATTATGTCAATGTACTCTATTTTAACAACAGAATGATGTACTCCAGATAACTCTGCATCCCAATTCTTGAGCCTTACTCAAAATTCTGTCATAAAGCCAACATTCCATGAATTCTGTTTTACAAAGGGTCAGCCAACTCACTGTGCCAGTCACAGAGCCTGTTAACATTTCCTCAAGTGATTTTTCCTTCAAGTACTGAGAAGTTTCAGGAGGAGGGTCACAGTCTTTTGGTTTGCCAGAGAATTTGTCCTTCAGCTAAACTTTCATTGCAAAGAGGTTTTTTGCAGGACAGAGCTGCCCCGTGCCCCTCTTTGCCTTGCAGAAGGTCTGAGTCCCTCAAGGGCTAAATCTCTAAAGGACAGCATTAATAACAGACTGCCAGGGAGTACCACAACCCAGTTCCCATCCCTTTTCCCTCCAACACGAATTGTCAAGGTGTGAAACGTGCTGCAAACACAAGCTGAAACACCGGGAAATGCAAAATGTGGGTAGCCAGTGCTACTCTGAAGGCAAATTTAACTGCCCGGGGCAAAACTCTTTGAGAGGGTTTGTGCGCAGCTCAGCACAGGAAGCGGTCAATGCTCAGACAAATGGGCGGGCAGGCAGCACTCAGGGTCCTTCCCTGTGTTAAATACGCAGAACCTGGAATGTCGGCGTGATTCACGGCCACTCAGCCACTGAAACAAACAAGGAGGTGCATATTGACATCTGGGGGAAAAAACTCTCACAAGTGTCCCTCGTTGTTTTAGACCAGGATTTTTAAAAAAGGAAGCTTCCCTGAGATTTTCTCCTGTTTTAAGATGTTACCCATCCTTTCTGTAGAAGAAGGGCATTTTTAACCCTGTTCATTTTTGGTTTCATTGCTAACTCTGGTATGAGGGATTTGTGCAACAGCATACTTGCCAACAACACTGTGGGCCCTAAACCCCACACAATTCTGCACTTTCAAAACTTCATGGACTCATTTTAGTATTTTCCCACCACCCCACTGTACAGAGATGCAAAACAGAGCATGTAAGAATTCAATTACACAAAGAGGTGTCATTTGTATCACAATCGAGGTTTCCTAGGTGTTCGAAAAGGTTTCAATGTTGTTATTCTTCTACTCAAAATGCTTCTTGTTTTATGTCTGACGTTGCTTCAATGCTACCAATAAGCCAGAGAAGCATTTGCAGTATCTCTGCTGCATTACGAACTTTTATACAGATCCGTGCGCAGATCCGTCCACCCAGTCACCTACAAACCTGATGTAACAACTGTCTGTCATTTTTCATCTGATCAGAGGTTCACTACTTATTCAAGGCAATTTTACAAAACTATTTTCTACTTTTACTAGATGGATAACTGCAGAAGGTAAACAATATGAATTTAACTTTCTTTTTCTAACAGAAATAACATACACTGTTGTACTACAACCTAAAAAAGCAGATTTACAAACAGATATTTGAGATTCACTTGTAATTCTATTTCTCTTCCTATCAAGGGTAGAACAGAGCATCACAGGCTGGGAAGTTTGCCTTTCTTTTCTATTCTGCGGGGTTCTTTCTTTCTGGTTGTTTGGACCCCACACAGCCGGGAACCTACCCCCTGGGCCCTTGAAGGAGGTTCCCTCTCATGAGTTCTTTGCCAGGGATGAAAAACGAGCAAGACTCACTGTTTCTTGGTCTTCAGGCTGTTGTTTATCCTTTTCTTATCTTGAAGTTGATATGCTGTCTGCTCACCAGACTTAGCATATGAGAAACGAGGTACAAAATGGACAAAATGGCCTCGATACCCAAAACCAAGGTCTTCTTAAAGCTAATCAGTCCAATTACTTTCTAACACATATCTTGTTTTTACTTTACTACCAATAACTTCTCCTAATCTACACATGTAGCACCTATGTTACTACTATCTCTAACCAATCACCTTTTGCCACCAATGCTACAGAAAATGGAGTGGAAGAAGAACAAGAAGGAGAGGAGACAACACCCTAAATCCTCCATCTTGTCTCCCATTCACTCTCATATTAAAATTCTAAAACCCTAAATACCTCACCCTCTGATAGACTCCTATTACTACTGCTACTACCTAGTTCACACCTGTGTTCTCTAACTCATCCCAAAGCCTTAGCAATTTTTTCCCTGGGACAGAGGTTAAAAGCAGTGTCCTGCTGAGAGTCAGGGCTTTCTAAAACTGGCATAGAAACACTCCCTGTGCCCTGGATTCCAACACATTCCTATATATTATCTTTGCAGTTTAAACAACAGTGTAGTGTTTAAAAAACACAGCTTAGTAGCTGTGGAATATGATGTTGCATCTGGACACCATCCATTCTCAAGAAATGGCATCCACATGACTGAATTTGGATGTACTTTGGGGAGAAGCCAGGATTTCAAACACTATCAGTTTAAAATTCGGCTATTTTTCTCTTCCTTTGTTTATAAAATCCTGTCAATTTATGGGAAGAAAAAGCTGATCTGAACGTGATGTGTTTATAATCAGAAAGATGGTCTAGAGAGATTTGGACTGAATTTCAGCTGTGTCTCAGCACAGTAATTGATTATCCCAAAAATAATTCTACCTTCAGCTCAAGTCTATCAGACAAGACAGTTCAAAATGATTTTAAAAGCCAGGCTATTTTAACCACTTTGCAGAATGCTGGTCTACCAGATGAAGAAAGAAAACGCTAGCAAGAAAACATTGAGATTATTATGTTTAGACTGTGGAAGCCTCTTCATAGATAAAAACATCTGTTGTGTCTGTGTGTGCATATGTTTAACAAAAAAAAAGCTGGCATGTCTGTGTGCACATGTGTACATGGCTGTATATAGTCTGACAGCCGAAGCCTTTTCATTTGAGAAAGCTATTTCAGAAAAAAAAAAAAAAATCATGTTCATGTAGATTTCGCTGATGTTCTCATGGGAAAAAAATATTAAAGAGTGAAAGTTCTGCTAACACATGAATTAACGAAGTCTAGTTTCTTATGAGTTTAGTCTACTTGTTCCTTAGGTCAGACTCAGAGTAGGTCTGGCTAACATGTTCCCAGCTGTTGGAGAACAAAAAGGGACCTCTCTCCACCAAGAGGGAAAGAACAGTCAGTGCCACAACAACAGGGTCACACAGACAGACAGATGAACCCCTTCCCTTGCTCCATGCCCCCTGCCCTCCCTTTCTTTCCTCCATCTCCTCTGCCATTTCCCTTTATGATTCTACAAGTCTAGTTTCCATAGGAAACCATGCTAAAAAGTCTGTCAAAACATAAATATCAAGACTTACCATTCCCCTGTGGGCAGTGTGTCACTGTACAGCGTAATGAACCACTGGAAGGCAGCGGGGTGGTGTTATTTTCTGTTCCACAGAAGAAACAATAAACATCACAAGCACCTTTTTTCCTTCTTTTCCCCCCACCAGTAACTCTGGAGTGAGAAAAATGCATGAAAACTAGTTCACTTAATAGTGAGAGACATCACTATGATCAAGGGGAAATAAAGCTTTAGAGCTGCAATCCGGGGAGAAACGCTTTCCCTCCCTCTTACCAGTACGGCTCGGCTCGTGCTGGCAGCCAAGCCCTGCCGGGGCAGGGGCCTGGGCAGAGACCCTGGCACACACTTCCTCTGCTCTTACCCTGGGGCAGTGCCCAGGGCTGCCTTCTGGCCTCTCCGCATACTGCAGGGACCATTCCCCTCAGGCAGGCTTGGCACAGCCTTCCTGTCTGTGACAAGAGTTCAGCTCCATGAGCCTGTGGCATGTTACACCTTTTGCCTTCTGGATGCCAAGGAGCCTGAAGTAATTTTTTTTTCGCCACATATTCCTACAAATGTAGGCTGCAAGTCCAGCTCCTAAGGCTAACACAGTGTGAGACAGTCCTCTTCTACCACAGGTCAAGTAAAGCAATTTGTTCTGTACTGACTTAGTTTTCAGAATGTTATTTTAAGCAACAGATGGATTACTGAGATTCCAGGTTGTCCTGATACAGAGGCAAAAAGACCCAAACCTGTGTCAATCAGGCACATATATTGAAGCTCCTACTTCTGTGAAATATCACTCTTATGTAGCATCTTAAATCTCAGCCTCAGCGAAAATTTCAGACGGTAGTTTCCTCTTCCATCAGGGCTCTTTCTACTTCTTTATCACGAAATGTGCTTACCTTCATACCCTTTTGCAGTCAGAGTCAGCATATTTCATGGGCTTTAAGCAGCTGTGTGTAAGATCTGTAATTCCTGGAGTAGCACAGGTATGTCAGTTCCCCCAGACTGTTACGCAGTTTATTTCAATTGAGCTGGCATCTGTTTTGGGTAGGATTGCAGATTAGCTGGTGGGTCTTAATTCCAAATTGAATCTAGCAATGCCAGCTCAAGAATGTAGCTGGTGAGGATTGCTTCACACAGACTTGAAAATTATATACTGTGTATAGTATTAATCAATTCTTGACCATCCCCATTCTGGATAAAGCAGGTGAATTTAAAAAAAAAAAAAAAAAGCCACTGGCAACACAAGAAACCAGGCATGATTCTGGTCCAAACTGCATCTCCACAGACAAGACTGAGCCAAAAGTCACATTCTGTTGCCCGCACCTCTACAGGACTTCAGAATTGACTGCAATCTAAAGAGATTTTACAGAGACTAGATCACAAAATGAATGATCTTCAGAGAGGAATAAACAGAATTATAGATTCTAAAGATCATTTATTTTATTTGTAGTTGCTGTTGGGGATTTTTTGTTTTGCTTTTTAGGTTTTTTTGGGGGTGTTTCTTTTGTTTTGGTTGTGTTTAAGAGCTCACAGGTTTCAACATGTGGGAAAGAAATAGCAAATGGAAACCCTGGAAATGGCACAATGTGCAAGATCTTGTGACTCAAGAAAAATGCTGTCCTCAGGATCAGGCACAGATGCAAAGACCCCTACAGAGTTGGTAATATTGAAATTAGTTTCCTGAATTTCCACTTCTAGCTGAAAAATTAACACTTTAATATCAGTGGACACGACTAATAATATTTTGCCTTTTCCTTCTGAAAATCAGTGAAAAAGATGGGAAACAGAATGTACATCCTAATCTAATCTAATTCTTGCAGTTCAAATAATCACGGGCAATTAGTTGTGGGTATGTGCACAATCACTACAAAAAATTTAGAGGAAAAACCTCAACAATGTTTCTCCTGACCAGTATTATTCAGATTATACAGTTATTAAAAGTAAATTTTGTATTAATCTTTTATGTGTGCTCTCTGGGGAAATTTAAGAAGAACCATGATGAACAATAACCTGGGTTTAATGAAAATAATAATACAGATTATTATGTAGATTGACCTGATTTTAGTCATGCTCTGTACATTTGAAAAGCATTAGAAACAATCAATAGGGTTCATATATCTAATAGATAAATTCAAATTTCCAGCACTTTCCTGCACACACTAAGCAAAAGCTGTTATGGAATAAAAAATTAAATAGGCAACAAAAGAGGACTTTTTAATTCCTAAAGAATGCAGTATAAAAGCTGTAAGAAAAATTTTAAAACAAGAATAAATTCATTTTAAGGACTGTTATTTCTAGTGTTTTGCCATTAGCATCCGAATTCTGAAAATAAGAAATAGCAGATGCTTGGAAGCAGGATCTAAAAATAGAACAGCATTTTATTGCAATAGGAGACTGAAAAGGCATAGATTAGTGCTGAAATAAGAGAAACCATTTAAGGAATATTTTTATTTGATGTGATTCGCAAGGAACACTACAGAAATTCAGAATAGTGTCAGGAACTCAGTGGAAATGCACCTCCTAAATCTACACTCACATCTGCCCTCTTGCTTTCACAAACATTGTTTGTGAAAAATTTGTTCACAGGGAAAATTCTTAAAATACATATTCCAGTGTCCTGATCATTTCTCAGATAGACTTCCTAAGAATTTAGATCATACAGACTCTTGATTTTCCAACCATATGCAACAGTATCAGGAAGCTCTGCTGGTTTCAACTAGAAAGCGTTTAAACATCTCCTTTGCAAATAGCATCCAAAGGTATGGGAGGGTGCTTTTAATTAAGAGCTCTAAAATTAAGCATCAAACAATGCATCCAAGTCTTAAGTCTGATCAGGAAGTGATGCTTGGATCTCCCTTTACATCAGTTCTTTCTTCACCTTCTGCCTCTCTTGTCCTTGTCCTGTACTCAACCACAATTTCCCTCAGCTAATGCTGCATGCTGAAGTGTGCAGAAAGGCAAAATGTGTTCCAAAGGAATTCAATAAAAAAGCTGTTCCCCTGCATTAAGCCACCAGAATTAACCTTCTCTAATTCTTTTAATGTACTGTTCTTTGATTAAGGATTTTTTTATTGTACTATAATATTAAATGCTCCCCATCTGTTCAGGAGGGTAGTGCCATTCTTCAGTGGCATGAATAAACTGAGAGGGATTTGCTCTGGAGGTGACTTTTGGGGCTTTGCTGCTGTTGGCTGATGCTTTCATCACAACCACTGTATAAATATAACCAATTGTATGTGGCACTTGGCAACAGATAAAAGAATGGCACTGACTGGACCCTGTGGATAATGTGTGAATGTCCTGGAATGAGAGGGTCTGGTCTGTTTTCCAGAAAGATCCTTCCATTAGTGATATTGTGATAATTTCCATGATTATGAGGAGTTCATTGTGTTAAGGCAGTAAAAGCACACCCACCGAGTTTTATTTATTGTCTGTTCTAATTTTGTTATTTCAGTTTAACACATTTATGTTCCAAGTGTAATAGTGTTTTGAATTCATGCCCAGCTTACATCATAAAAATTCATTTGCTAAAAAGGCTTTCTTTTAGTATCTAGTGTCTTCTGAAAGGACAAATATAGCTCTGGCATTTTCCTTCTGTGTTACTAAAATATATAAAAAATCCCTTTAGAGATTAATGTGATCTGTTTGTGCAGATACGATAAGAGTTCTTACAACCTAGAACCTTCATTAAAAAATCCACATAATGAAGGAGAACAACAGTTCTCCATAAATCTAGTGTGATATCTGAAACCTCCATAAAAAAAAGCATTTATCTCTAACAAGCAACAAGAAAAAAACATTATTTTCACAGTATCTCAGATATTGATTTGAAAGACAAAACCCCGTTTCATACAGAAATATTGGCAGTCATCCTAGCCGTTCCTTCAATTTTCATCATTAAATGCCTTTACTATATTCATAACACATAAAATGTATGTCCATGGATTACAGGACCCAACAATTTAAAGCCTCAAACTCTTCCTCTAAAATAATCAAATTCTGTGCATCACCTTCCATTAAGTGTGGAGCTGCAGCTGATAATGGCAGTGTCTCCTGGGCACAAAAGCAAACGGGTGAACTTACCCCACCTCTGTATTCCCCCAGTCATATTTTGTACCCTGGCTGTAAAGTCCTTGTTCTGTTTGGGCTGGAATTGAACGTGAAGATGAACGGGTACACCAGAATCAGCTTTTCCCACCCAGTCTGCACCCCCTTGCTACCCCTGTGTGATTTTACTGGCCTTTCTGGATGCAGGGATTGATGCCCCAGCCTCCACCCTTGCCATGGACTAAATATCACTCTTCTCCCTCTCACCTCTGAGCTCACTGTTTACAGAAACTGCCTGAGGCCCCTTCCCCACCACATCAGCCAAAATCCAGCTGTTAACAGAAATTCCTCTTGACAGTCTGCTGTGACCTTCTCCTTTCCAGGCTCCGATCCATCACTAGATTTCCATACCCTCTGACTCGTCAGTCACCCTTAACATTTTTCTACCTTATATACACTTCTTTTCATTCTTCTGCTAGCCTGACTTCTCTCATCTCTCCTTTTGCTTCTTATTCTGTCTGTGGCCTGGCTGTTCTTTTAACTCTTCCTTGCAGAACCTGCCTCATTTCCCCTCCAGTTTTCACTAAGGTGCCTCATTAGGCTCAATCCCTGACTGAGCACCTTCTCCCTCTTCACACCAATAGCACCTGTAATCCCTTTGTCTGAAGTTTTGCACAAGGATGTCAATCCTGACAATTCTAATTCAGGGAGTTCATTTTTGATGCTCTAAGTGAATCACTACTGCTGAAATTTGGAAACCAAGCTGTTGGTTCAGAGGAAAGCTGTTACTGCTTCCAAGCAGAGCAAACAACAAACTTAATGCAAAAAAAATCAGATTTTTCTCCCAGAGATGATGTCATCTGTGACTCCGAGGAAGATCTTTTTTATGTTTATAAACTGTATGAGATTAAGATGTCTTGAAGACACCAGCATCCTCATGAATTCCTGCAGTAAACAACGACAGAGTAAGGAAATGATACTATGAATAAAGACGCTGTCGTGGTCAATTTTAGATTGGCGCACTCAAACCACAACAGATGCTGAGTGAAGTCCAGCCTCAAAGGGATCAGAGATAAAGGTGCCCATTTAAAAGGGAAGCTGAAGCATTTAGCTTATCTAGCTACATAAATTATGGCTACCTTAGAGTTATTTTTGTAATAGCAGAACCATATTTAGCTAATGCTCCACAAAAATGGAACTAATTAAGCTGTGTATAAAGTATTTTATTTATAATTGATAATGGGCTATTTCCAGAAGATGAGACTAATGAGGCAAGTACTTAATTTTTGAAGTTATTTTTTAATAATTTGCATAAGTTGGCATGGCTATATAAACTTAATACTTACTTGGAAGATCTAGACTGCACTGTGTTGATAATAACTTAAGAGAGGCAATATGGTAGGTGAGGGGGGCAAGCAAGCCTTTACCACACGTTGCTGGTAATACAGGTAAAAGTAAGGTTTATTTTTACAGCTCCAGGGCTACAATCTAGCAAAAGTCTGCCCAGACAAAAAGCTAAGTCAACTTGCAGAGAGAAATGGAAACCAAATTTTTCCATTTACCTTACTTATTTACATTGCTGCTCTTCATCTCTTGAATCTGGTGGGATTTTTTTCATCACGGCACACATGCCATTGCTTACTAAACTAACTCTAACCTGGAGTCTTAATATTACAAATAGAACAAGAAATACTAGCTGAAAGTAATGAACTTAGAGCATTTCTTGAAAAACAATTGCTACAGAGAAGACAGAAAACCTGCAGGACACTGGTTCTTAAGTCACCCAAGTCTCACATTTACATCTGCACAGAACACGCAGTTGGATCAGTTCTGCTGCACAGAATGCCAAGATCTGCTCCCATACTTTTGGGGCAAAAACTTGTGATTAATGCAGGTAGTAACATGAATGAGGTGAATGAGTTACAAGGAGCAGAAAGAATGGGTAAAACCCCCTTCTGCCCATTTTTGATATTCCAGGCCAGTATCTCCCTTCCCATTTTTGAAAGAAGGGAGATGGTTTTTTTTTTTTCCAAACTGTTTTCCCTGTCTGTAAACACAGGGGAAGCAGGAAGGGCTCAGAGAAGGAATTTGAGCCATTCTAATTCCCTGTCAGCACACACCTGATGTTCAAAGCTGTCTCCAGCCCACAGCACCTGTTCACAGAGCTGTGTTTCTGGTCTGGTTCTTAAAGCCCGTGTAAACCTAAGAAGATTAACAATATGCCAAAAGATACATGAAGGCAAATTAATTAAATTTGACTAACCTAGCTTGGGAAGTCTGGTTTGCACTGAAAATGTCTGGCTGGTATTGGAAGAGATATTTGTAAATTACCCATGCAATTTTTCAACAATATAATCTTCCTTTACAATGTCTATTTTAAAGAACTCCAATTCTTTTTTAATTAAAATTCAGTAAAACCAAACAGACCAATTTAAAGCTTGTCAGTACTATCCCTCCTTTCAGGCAGCACAGCTTTAGACAACACAGATACATCAGGTATTGTCAGACAGAAACCTCGTATCAAGCTAATTTGTTTAAAGATCACAAACATTCATTTAGAGGCCCTTATTTAATCACAGAGCAGTTTCAGCAGCTATAAAGAACTTAGTAAGTTCTAAACTGGAGTAAAACACCTTTAAAGAAACATGGCTTAATAAAATTAACAGTTTCACCAAATACTCTTGCAGCAGGAATCAAACACAAACACCCATTTGGTGTGACAGAATTGTATATATGTATTTTTATTATTATTTTTAATAGTTGAAAAGTCTTATTCATTGAAATCAGGACTGATCTTTCACTAAAAATCAATGACTCCCATATTGCCTACTGTGGAGGATCTGGAATTTCTTCTAAATTGCTTTCAGATAGCAGTGCACATTCATCACTGAGTCTTTGCTGGTAAAAAACTTATCAAAATAAAGCCATTTTGAGGAAAAAGCAGTTCCCACTCATCCAATCATACCTTTTGCTACACTTGCAGCAATTTTTGCAAACTCTTATTGCTCGTATCAAGAGCGAACATTTTGATTAATTTTGACTACGGCTTGTACAGAGAAAAGTGCTGCAGAATCCTAACATGCTATTCTTGGAAAGTTTTAAATGTTTTCTATTTTAAATGTACCTCTACAAAACTGTAATAAAAATGCTGCAAGATCACAGCTAACAGAAATTAAAGCCGGTATGCCTAGATCTTAAATTAGGGAGTTTGTTAATTTTGTAAGAATGCTGTCATTTCATTGCATTATTTTCTAACTCTTCAGCAAAGCTTTCCTACAATGCCCAGTCTACGAAAGAAGCTTAATCTACTTGAATGCCTGACAATCTGCCTGAACTCTTCTGCTAAAGCTTTCATTCAGAATTATATCGAAAACAGAAGCTGAGTAAAAGAGAATAGAACTGTGAGTGCTTTGAGGCATTTTCCCAGTGTTTCTGTGTTTACCCACATCTTCCATGAGACATAAATCAATGATAAAAGTGCAGCTACCTGGTGCTATTGTCCAAATGAGCAGGCTCTAACTTTTGATATTACAGGCAAGAAATCTTTCTCACATCCTTTTCTATTTTGTTGCTGAAAAAAAAAATTCAAGGAGTCATTAAAACTTGTCAGGCTGGCAAGGTATCACAAGAGGAGCGAGAAAACATGCTGTGAACAGCACAGTCTGTTTCTCACAGTCAGAAATGAAGGTCACTTGGAGGGAAAAGAACTGTAAGCTCCAAGGAAAGATCTAGATGAAAGTAAGTTAGGCATTTTATCATTTTTACCCTTTTCTCTACATGCTTTGAGCTTTGGGAGAATGGAGGGGACAGGCAGAAGTGTTTGAAGATGCTGGTTCAGAGTCAATTTAATCAACTTCACAGTTGCTGAGACTTACTTACAGGTACCAATTTCAGCTGGATTGATGGTATGAGCCCAAATTGATAAAAGACCCGGTGCTAGAGCAAGCAGGTCATATCATTTCACCCTCAATGAGATGCCAAATGTCAGTCCCATCACTGGAGGCCAGAAGAAATATGAGACCACATAGCATAGACAAAATTCACCTTTCCTGCTCTCCAGGAATTAGTTCAGTCCCACTGGCTGCAATCTCAGACACCACAGGCAGAGCCGACCTGCACAGCCCACCAGTGTCACAGGCACTGCTGATTTCAGCTGAGAGAGACCCTGCCGTCTTTCTGAGCCTCACCTGCCCTTCTCTTTCCTTTTCCTAACCCTCCTGCGCTTCCACTGTTTTCCCCAGCAGGTGGAGATTTCTTGCACCTTTCAAATCCAGACTTTACTCCACTGCAGCCTGACATTCAACCCTTCTAAGGCAAGGGAAAGAAAAGTAATCACTTCTTCTCTCTCATCTTTCTGGCTTAGACCTTTCCTTAGGTCAAAGAGAGGTGGAAATCCTTGTGCAGAGCAGCATTTTCACCCTGATGAGTGATAGCTGTTTGGGCAGCTTATTTGACTATGGATAGATCTGAGTCATTCTCCTAAAACACAACACAACCACCCGGGGCCTGAAAAGTGCCTGGAGCAACCGGAGCCATTACACAAACACTAACCAGGGAGTACAGCCCAGATCTTACCCGCTGGAGGTGTGGGGGGACCTGAGAAGCTCCCTGACCTGGAAAGCCATTCCAGGAGCCAGCCATTCCAGCTCCAGCTGGAGAATGTGGCAAACCACCTCACAGTATGTATGACTTGAAAACAGCAGCAGTAGATACACGGGAAAAACATGGGCTTTTTGATAACTCTGCTTTATAGACAGAAGAAATAATAATGCTGGTTTCTTCCAGCTGTCCACTAAGACAGCTGACTTCATAAACAAAAAGTTCATAATCTAAGTGTAATAGATTTTGCTTCCTCAGGCAACACAGGGCTATGAAAGTGTTTAAAATGGACTTTTCTCTGTGTAATCAATAAAGCTTTCACAGAGATTGGTTCTGTTCCAAAGGCTTTTTTTAGCTGCTTGCGCAGGACTCCCAAACACCAAATAAGCCTTTTATCAATTTCTGTTTTATAACTTTCTCCTATTTCTTTATAATCCCTCCTCAAAGTACACAGAATGTAATGGCGAAAGATTTATTTAAATCATAATCTAAAAAAAAAATCAACTCATAATTTGTAACTCAAATTGCCACTATGTGCAGCTTCAGTTTTAGTGACAGAAAAAGTATTTGTATTTTATAGTCTATTTCATGATATCTGCATTTGAAAACATATGTCCAGGCTCAGAACCTCCTAACTGCCATTAATTGTGTATTGACTTCACATGGATTTCCATCAAAAACAGGAGGTTTAAATGGTTAACTTTACCAAAATCAGGATATTTGCATTCTTATAAAAATAGATCCATTTACAAAGATTTCTCTTTTTTTTTCTCCTTACCATAAAATTTTACTTGTCACTGTAATCACATGGCAGAATTTTGACTGGGCACACCACACCTAAAATTATAAAACCTTAATTTGGTCTTTTGGGTACAGTAACTGCAATCAGTTCAGATGGAAATGCATTAGCCCTTCTCCCACAGCAGTGTTTGCCCTCTCATCACTGACCATAGGCTCTGGCACATGTAATCCAGTGGCTGGGCATTTGCAATAAATAATGAGAATTTTTTTGGCATATATTTCAGAATAATTCATCTGACTTTCCATAGCTTCTCCAGGCTTCTCTTGTGGTTGCAGAGGTCAAAACTCCACCATGCTGCAGGTCTGTGTACAACAGAACCAAAACCAGCTCTCAAATCACCCATCCTTGCCCATTTTCCCAGTCCACATGTACTTTCTTCTCCATTGAAATCAACCTGAGTACACTGCTAGGAAGAGTTTTTGCTCTCAAGGATTCTCTTCCTCTGCCAAAATCATAATGCTGAATTTCACCCAGAGAAAATGGTCCAGTGGAGAATTTAGTGGATGTCTTCCCTTCATTCCACAATGCTGAAAACTGCCATGCAAAGCTGACTTCACTACTTTTGGAACGAAAAGGGAAGCTGGATAGCACTAGGACTACTTAATGTGTTAATGTAACGTTTGGCTTCCCTCATATTCCAGCTGTGTTCCCTACCAGAATTACAGGAACCCTGAGTATCCATTTTTCAAGAACTGAAGACTTGTCTGAATGTGAAGGAAAAATAAGTGCCTTGAGGCTCAATCCTGCAGGTCCTAAGTGCCCACAACTCTCAGAGAAATCATCCAAATTCTGAGATTTTCACCTGTTCTCATTCTTTTGCAGGAGTTTGCACAAATGAGGCATAAGGAATGAGATCAGACTGTCTGCAGATGGAAGTCACAGTGGGATAAATCAGGGAGGGAATTTCAAACCTAGTAGTTGTTCTCCACTACCCCCGTATGTGGCCACATTTAGTCCATAAAAAAATACTCCTGCTGTGGAAATTACTGTGCCCACAGTGCAGCTACTGCAGAATTGCCACACAATGGGAATGGGGCTGCTCAACATATTTTACAGCTGGACCCATGCACTAACTCCATTTTATTCTAGGCATCATGTTTCTTTAAGACAATTAATCTACAAGTAAATATTAGGCTTTTTTTTCATTAGTAGCAGTCAATAAGTGGTTACCTTATATTTCTGATCTGATATTTTTAACATCGGAGCACTGACTGTCTTATTGCCTTCCCCTGCCAAGCACATGTTCTTGATCTACCACTTTGAACTGTGACGGTCTCAGAAAAGATTGATCCTTTTTTCCCTGATCTGTGGAGAAACAACTAAAATTGTATATAATCTGCACTGAGAGGTACCAGGGACTTGAAGAGCTCTAGTATTTCTTCTTCCCTCTGAGAAGATGTGGTCAATATGGTCACAGGAGAGAAAACAGAAGATGGACTATAGCATCTGTAGAAGTTAAATATTAAAAAGGCAGAATATTTGGCAGTGAAAAAGTAAAACGATCTAGAGTAGTAGTTTCAATTTATTTCAGCTACTGATTTCCACATCCATTTCAACACTCAGGAGGTGGTATCTGTAGCTGTGACATCTTGGTAGCACATTTCTGTACTCTGCCATAAAGTGCCTACTGTCCCTTCTGTTTCAAATGTCACCATCGCTGTGTTTATCTCCCCTGAATTAACAGCAACACCACTGAGCCCTACTGAAGTGTGTCAGGATAATTGAAATGCAGCACTCATGGCTGGCTGGATTCACCATGACAATCAAGTTACTTCAGATTCATTAAACAACGATGAAAAAATATCTTTGGATTGCTGGGCTGCCACAAAAAAGTCCTGTCCCTGCATATTCCCTGCCACAGAGAGTCATTTTGTCTTAGTCTTCCATTACCTAATGCATTTTATATGTATTCTTTAAAATAGATATTTTTTACAGTCCAAAAGATTGCAATGCTAGTGAATATTGAACCCAAAGCAAATATTTATGAGAAATGCGGGCCAAGCAACACTCCTACAAGGACACAGTTATTTGAAGTTAAATCATAAACTGCTTGCAATTCACATATAAGATGCTTACACAAAAAAGGACAAATGCTACACATGATTATATTTACAATAACAGTATGTGTCAAACCAGCACAATAATCCTTCTGCTGTGCTCAGCAATGCTCAGGCTTCAGCAGCAGGACTGATGTGATTCAGTTTGGGACATGACATTTTAAAAGACAAATTGAAATCCAAGCAGACGAGAACAACAGAGATGACAAAATGGTTTAGAAAATACGATTCAGAAGGGTTTATGCTTTGCATTCTTTCCACATGTATAAAGAAACTGGGACTTGAGAAATATCCCTCAAAGCAAGATGGAGTAAGAAAAAATGGTAGTTTCACTGAATGCTGAAATTGCTGTGTTTATCACTTTCTGTTTAATAATTTGAGTGAAGAAAAGAAAAATGAATGGGCAGAAAAGTGAAGTTATCTTCCCATTTGTTATGGCACAACATCATATAAAGATGTCATAGCTGTGGAATGTGAAGAGGTGCATACTGAAGGTGCTCTGACTGCAGGAGTATTTCCATGTGTATGTCCTGTGGTGGTAAGTGAGCACTTACCATTTAATTACCTACCTTCACTCTGTGGCTAAACACAGGGCTGGATAAAAGGCCTTGTATTTCCTCAAAGGGCACCATTTCTTTTCTAGTCGTTCCAAGTTCTTCTATCATGGTCAACACTATGAGTAAAATGGTACAGAAAATAAATTTCCTTAAAAAAAAAGAATAAAACCAGAACATACTTTTGTTCTCCTCCTTCCTTTCCCTAGAAACGTTTTGCTAAAGAAAAATAAAAAAGGAAGGCATACAACACTATCCAAATTAGACCCCGAATGTTTCAGCTTGTAGTCAAGAACTGGTGACAGCATGAACAGCCAAGGTTGGTCATGGTCTCTGTGCTCCCGATCCCTGCAGGAAAACCAGCTGCAGTGGGGAGGAGTGATAACAGCACCAGTTCACTCACAAGCTGTATTTCTGGAGAAGGTTTAGTGCCCAGGGCATTTTCAGAGACTTCAGCTACAAAAATCCATATATTTCTAGTAAATGTCTGTAAAATGGGATTTTTCAGAGACTAGTGACTTGATAGGCAAATTTCACAGACACAGAAAGAACTCGTCCCAGGCAAAAGATTGTTCCTCTGATCTCGAGTCTCTGCTCCACCATACAGAGGATATGAGATCATTTGGATTAAATGCTTATGTGATTTTATTAGCATGGCTAGTAAGAATCTTTCCTTAATTCAGTTTCGGAAAATGGCTATTTTAGCTGAAATAGCAGGAAGAAGTTATCTGAAAGGAGGCAGTGGCAAGGGAAGGAGGGAAGGTCACAGGCACCTTGAAGCTACAAAGGTACCTGAAAATAAGGTCTTACAGTAAAATGTGATGGGGGACCGCGACAGAAAGGAGCACTAACAAATCCACCTTTCCTATCTATGGAATACCAATTACCTGATGTAAACACATAACCACTCGCAATCTTTTCAATCTTAAAGTCTGCAAGGAAATAGGCTAAACTGAGTGGAAACCTGACTGCAGTTTAGAAAGCATTGACCTAAAGGGAGCAATATTCACTCCTGGTTTATTGGGAGGGTTGCTTGGGGGTTTTTGAGAAATATACTTATGCAAAACTAATATATATGCATTTTGAAATAATTTTTTTGATACTAGACCGTTGTTTAAATCGTTCTAATTTTCATATTATTTATATGTGAACTTCCATGGAAAAGATGTTTTCAGGAAGAGAATTCAGACCTAATTCTGTAGTCATACATTGTCCCCTCCTCACCCAGGTCCCTCCACACTGACACTTGAGTGATGTTCCCTTATTTACCAGAGGGGACAAGAACATTAAGGGCAGCAAATGCTCAGAGTAACAACAGCAACAGATGTTTATTGCTTCAGAGGAGTCTACTCCCCCAGCACTAAATTAAGTGCCTTAAAATAAACAAATAATAAACCAGGAATACCAGGCCATAGATCTGTCATACCTAAAACATTGTAACCACCTGGTAATTCCTGCATGTTTATTCAGGGCTGACACTGTAAACAACCCGATGGGGAATGTTTGTATTCATGATATCCAAGAGCAGACAAGCAGCTCTGATGCATCACAGAGTTTAATGAATAAATGTCTGACTGCAGGGCCTGAAAATGAGTCTCAGAAGATGAAAAGCTTAATTTTTGAGTCACTGCTCATAAAAGGTTAAATATATATAGTGAGAGAAGCTAAACCAAGAAATTGACAATTACTTAGCAAAATATAAAATCTTTCAGTTGCTGCAAACTTCAGACTTGGACAATTTCTGCAATTATTTCACTGCTCTTTTTTGAGGACTGCTTCAAACTTTGCCACATTTAATTATTAGAAACCCACTTCTAATTTTCAGAGTCGATTTATACATAACCAGTTGAAATATTGTTGTTTGTTCTAGTTGTTGAAAAACCATGTGTCTGTTCTTCCACCTCTAGTATGCACACTCCTGATTCAGTTTTAACATGTGTATATAATATTGTCTGTCTCCCCTGTGTCTAAGCCTCTCAAACACTGTTCTGCTGCTCATTTTCCATTTCCTTCCAGGCCCTCTGCATCTCTCCAGCCCCATCCTTCCTGTGTGGGGGTCTCAGACCCTATGTGGGTTCCCAAGTGAGATCCCATCATTCTTTTCCAATAGTATGAGTATTTTTGCTGGACATGCTCTACAACCACATCTGCCTTTTCATCACTGTTTTGGTGTGTACCTTCTGGTATTTATAGCTGGTCCTTCTTTATCTCTTTCCTCCAGATCATGTCTTCAGTTCTTGATGTAAATTCTTGTTACCTGTCACCAAGAAAACATTACCTCATTTTATGAATCCCGGTATTTTAGTTTTGAAGATAATTCAGTTCTCTCTGAATGATTTGCTAATTTTCTAATTGATAATGTCCCAGATTTTACTCTCTTTTTATTTTATGTAGATTAAAATATACTTGTGTCTCAGTTTTGAGACAAACATAAGGGAGGACACTCTGCAGTGAGTATTCTTCTCTAAAGAGTTTCAAACAATTCCCCTCCACCAACAGAAAATTAATACTAATAAAGTGGGGGAAAAAACCCCAAAACCAAAACCAACAGTTTATTAACAAGAGAATGCCCACAAGGCAAGGAACAAAAGTAAACAAGTGCTGAACAGCAAATCCTCAGAACTCAGCCCCTGCCCCACATACACAGAAGGACAAAGACCCAAAAATGCCCAGAGAACGAAGCAAATGTTGAAGAAATCCCCCTTCCTGACTCGTGGTCCGAGATGGCGCCGCCTTTCTCTCTGAGGGAAGCGGAGCTTCCACGGAGCTTCCCTTTTCTCTCTGAGGGAAGCGGAGCTTCCACAGACCTTCACCTTTTCACTCTGAGGGAAGCGGAGCTTCCACGGAGTTTCTCTTTTACCTCTGAGGGAAGCGGAGCTTCCACGGAGCTTCCTTTTTCACTCTGAGGGCAATGGCCCTTCCACGGAGCTTCCCTTTTCACTCTGAGGGAAGCGGAGCTCCCACGGAGCTTCCCTTTTCTCTCTGAGGGAAGCGGAGCCCCCACGACGGAGCTCCAGCAGGAGGCAAACACTGGGGCTCTCTGGCATCCAGCTCCTCTGCACGGCAGGCGCGGCGGGCGGAGCAGCTGGGCTGGAGGCTCTCTCGCCTTGTGCATTCCCTCCCCGGCCCTGCTTCCCGAGGCTCGGGGCTGGAGCAGGGCTGCACTCCCGCCAGTGCCGCTGCTCCGGCCTCTGTTCACCTGGAGGCAGCTGGAGGATTGTTACCGCAGCTCCTCCGAGCCGGGGAAGGGAAAAGCTTTTTGCTTGAGTCAAAAAAAACCAAGCTAGCCAAGCCCAACGAAACCGCACGGCGTCACTGGGTTGCGAGGCTTCCAAAATTCCCACCGAAAGAGCCCAAAGGCTTCCCCCCCACCTCCCCGGGCCCGGCCCCTCAAGATCCAGCAGCCATTTTGGGGCATAAAGCTGAGGATCGTGGAGTAGGCTGTCATCAGAAGTTACTCCAAGAAAACTTGAAAACATGTTTTAATAATCTTTGTAAAATCCGACTTTGCTTTACTTTTGTCAAATGTGTTTTAGCCCTGTATTTCTTGACCTCTAAAATATGACTCTTTTCTTCATCAATCCATTCATTCTCATCTTTCAGGGTTCTTATTCAATCCTAGACTTTTCTGGAAAAAAATGTTCTCATTAATTTTAGAATCCTTTATACACTTTCCCTCCCTTTCCCCACACTTTTTATATACATTTGTGATAGATTTTCCTCTTTTAACTCAGAGTCTGTCCCTGTTTATAGCCACACAATTGACTTCACACTAAGAGCTCCTGTGAACCAAAACATGTCCTATTGGAAGTGACAACTTCAGTCACAGATATGTTCTTGTCTGTAGTTCTCACTTATAATGAATCAACTCATACTTAATCTGGATTCTGTATACTTTTCTGATTCCCATTTTCCTTCCCTGTACTCCTCAAAACTTTCAAGACATGTTGTGGATGTTATTCCACTGTGTTTGGTTTTATCAGTAGTATAATACTATGTGTTTTCATGAATTTACCAAGTGCCTCCGTTTTGCTCCTTGAATTAAAAAGCAGCTTCTTTTTCCTGGTGATGCTGCTGGGACTATTTATCCAAGTACCATTCTCAGGTTATTCTGTTTCCATGTTGCTCTTTCTGTCATCCAGGAATATTTCATTTCCTATTGTCATAAACAAATACAAAAGTTAGTAACAGCTTTTCTCAGTTACCAGCCTTTATCTCCAAGCATGGNTCCGTAATTCTTTGCTTTTATTGTCTCTTTTATTGTCCTAACCCTAATTATCTCAATTTGTATTACCTTAATTTTTTTTATTATTAAACTTACAAAATTTTGAAACAAGTGTGAAACGTTTTTCACAGCACACACCCCTCAGCCCCCATGCAAGGACAGGTAATTTCTTAAAGCTGACATCCAGTCACACAAACAGGGACGTGGGGCCATGCAGGAGCACAGAGCTTGAGGCTCAGCAATACATTGATTAGGCCAAAGTCACAGTTCAAAGTGGCATTTACAAATAATCCAACAAACCTCAGGCTATTTTATCTAGAAAAAATCCTGCCTTTGTTTACAGCTGAAAAATAATTTTATCGGTGAAAGAAAAAGATTATGCTTCACTAGTGCTTAGAAAGCCAGTGAAAAGAGCAGAGAAAAAGATACCATCAACAAAACAAAATTATACTGCAATAAGAGAATTTTAATGGCCTTTCCTGTGAACACATTGATCTCTTTGCACAATTTTTCTGTTACCAGAGAAACAGCACTGTTTGGTTCCTTTACCACTAAATTCAGCTTAGACTGATTCCTTTCCTAGCAATGTTGATAATAGAGTCTGGTCTGATTACGCAGTAAAAGCTAACTTTACCCCTTTAAAGAAAACAAATGTATTTTTAAAAATTGGTACAAGAAAATTCAGATAAAGTATTGACTAATTTTTTACACAAATATTTAACACAAGCAAAGGAAATTTCTGCCACTGCTAGATACTTTATTTTCATATACACAATGGGTGAAGAGAATTAAATTAAATTAGAATAGCAACAGCTGGAAAATATCCAAAGATTTGCTTTCCTCCTTGATGCACCCATGGTTTGAACTGTGTGGGCTGGTATTTTTCTCTGTTACTTTTTATTTCTCTCCTCATCATTACTCAGCTCCTTATTCATTCCTGTGTACTGTCTCTTACCAGCTGCCTGCTATGATGATCGTCTTTGCAGTATCCATCACTGCTATTCCCATCTTGATCTTATTGCAGCAAAATTTGCAACAAAATATACAAAACTGACCAAAGAAGCAAACAGGAATGAGACATATGCTAAAACCTCAGACTCATGAAAGAATAGGCATGAATTGATGGAAATCTGTTTTCTTTGACTCATAGAAAGCTACATAAATTTGGTCACTGCTGTTTTCCCTGTCCTTTGGGAGAGATGTGACTTTATTTAACAACACAGCCTCCCCATTTCTGGATTTGGCATATCACCAGCCCCACTCTACGCTCCAGTCTGACTCAAGTTCTGTTCTTTGCTCATTTCCCATCTCCCATTCCCCTCAATGTCAGTAAAAGTCTCTTTACATAGACACATATCCATGTCCTACATACAAAGGAGAAACTGTTCCCTACTTCTGATGCACTTAAGATAAAGAAACTGGAGTTGCACACATTGTTCTAGATGTCAACATATATTTTTGTAATCTCTATTGTTTTCCCTTTAGTTATTGATTTGCATTTTTACCTGTAATCGATGAAGGTGATCAAAGGAAATGAAAATCAAATTGCAGTACAGGCACTTGTAATGGAACATTTAAGAGAAGTGGGAAGCAGTCATTTCAAAATTGAATTCCTTAATCAAAGTTCAAGACTTCAGAGCTATCAACAGCCACAAATGTTTTTGAAATGGATGACAAGATGGTATACTATCAACAGATACTCTCCTATATTGCAAAAACAAGCATAATTTATTTCAGAGTGGCACAGCCACCAGACTGAGGAAAGTTATTATATACTCAAGGCAAAATAAGCCAACTGTGCTTTACTTGCGTGCTTTCAATTTGGCAGATTTTAAATTCTTTTGACAACAGAAGAGAGGATGAGAACAGAATTCAATTTGTGAGGCTGATTGTAGCATTATTTACAAGCAAAGAAATAACGTTGGCTGATTATCTATATATTATCCCATAAATTTTTCAGCCTAATTGGGATACTGAAAGAGGGCAGAGCTTCTTTGATTTAGCTTTAAAGTCTTCACTATCCCAGGGATAATGACTGATGCAGTTTCCATGGAGAATAGCCCAGAACTTTCCCCAGCTCTGATTTCCTGTATAATGTTAACATTTTAAGGCAGCAGTGCAATTTTAGGGATTTAGACTGAATACTGCTTCATAGACTAAATAAAAAAATAGTGTGACTTTCTGTTATTCAAATGAATGTGAATAGGTAATATCTTCATATATATCCAGGTGAATTTTCTGGCAGATTAAAATAATTTGGCTGCAAAAACCTTTAAAATTAACCTAGAGTAACTTCTGCACTAATGAAAGAACTTCCTCTCCAGGGAAAGAGATTTTCATTAAATTCTTATTGCATATAAATGAAGACACACATTTTCCAATACAGAATGAGAGCTTCAGTGCCAACCAATCTCCCTCAGTTTGACTATAAAGAATATTTTCTAAAGATATATCCTTGATTCTTGCTACAACTATCCAGATTTTTCACTGACTCAAGTGGTAGCTTTTTTGCCACTTTGAGAATTGACAATAATGTACATGTCAGAAGATTCTAAATGCTTAGTTTCTTATGACAACTTACCTCTGAGATAAGAAATATCCACAACTGAGGAGCTTTGCCTGCTGCTTATCTCATTGTGTACAAAACCCCAGTTAAAAACTGTAACTTCGTTCCAGGCAATGGAAACTTTTCATCTCTTTTAATAGCGCCAAGATTCCACCTACACACTTTTCCTTCACAGGCATTCTGTAGAGTTCTCCAAATAAACCTAATTACATTCTACACGCGGAATATGCCAGGACAGAATGGTTAAGAATTAGAAGAGTCACTGTCATACTTAAAAAGCACAACGGATTGGTACAAAACCCTGCTGATGTCATGTCCCTGATGGAAAAGATCAATTAATGCTCTGTCCTAAAATTCGTTATGGGACTTATTCATCACCACAGAAGTCAGTTGGATTTAGGTGGATGCACTTAGCTACAAATGTTTTCCGTAATACTGTTGCCATTATGGAACTTCACTGTAGCAGAGAGAGGGAATTTATGGGTAAGTTTAAAAAAATATTTAAAATTCGACACACAAGGTGTGGGCAACCATTTCATATACAAAATAAAAACACTGTTGATGACCACACTTTAAAAAACCCCAAACAACACTAGATAATACCAAAAAATGCACTGAACTTTCTCAGGATACAGGGGGTCAGTCTAAGGCAGCACAAACACCGTGTGCTGGGGCAGGGAGGGGAATCATAGATGGAGCCAGTTTCGTTGGACATCTTAGACAGAGATGGGAAAAAGGCCCATTTTTTCTGGAGTTCACTGGATGTGCAAACTCTGTGCTTGATAACATTGCCCATTTTTCTTGTTTTATGCACATTGATTTCCAGTCCACAAAACTTGGAATGTTCTCATTTGTCTTCCAAGGGAAAATCTATCAGAAATGTTGTTGTCCTCTCCTTTGAGGAAAAGGAAGAAGGAAGAAAGATGAACCATCGCCATTTTTTTTCTCAGTTCTTTCCCACTGAAAGTTGTGCAAGAGTAAATTAGAGAAACTCACATTCATTTATGGAAAGGAAGATGTGGCATGGTTGGAGTTGGCTGGTGGTGGTTGGTTATGGTTTTGGTTGAGGGGTTTTTTTTAACTGAGAGAAATGTAGAGTTCATTACAGAGTTCACTGATTTCAGTGGAAAATGTAGTAATGGAATAATGACAAATTTTTTTTAAAAAAAGAAGGAAATGTGGCAGGAGCAAAAAAGACACCAAAAGCATCCAAATTATTGTAACAGAACTCTTAAAAACTTGTTTAATGAGTCTTTAAATATATTTTAAAGGTGAAAACACAGAAAGCTGTCTTAATGCATGAAGAATTTTTTCACAGCCACTTAAAGTGTAATCTGGTAATGAAAGCAACAGTGAATAAATAGGATTCCTAAAGCTAAGAATCATGGCTCCGCTGAAACCACTGGGGATGTCACTGAGATCAGAGTTCAGAGCAGCAATTTATAAACTACTAAAATATATTAGTTTGTGACTTACTCACAGTGTGGCTTTATTCTTCTCTTTGATACTTGAATTAACATCTTTTTTCAAATTACTTCACTAGATGAAGCCATGAGGGCTAAAATATTCAACAGGAAAGAAAAGGAAGGGAAGAACGTTTGGACTGAGCACCTAATGCTTGAACCAAGTTATTTGGATCTGAATCATTTGGCCCACAGTTCTTTCAATATAATTTTGTCAGAGGGTTTTAAGAAAATTCTAATTACTCTGAAACTCTTCAGTAAAGTATCTTCACTTAAATATAGCAAACATATTTTTGCTACCAGCCTACAGAACGCAATGATTAATTCTCTCAAGCTCTCTGTGAGCACCATCTGGCTGTCGTGATAGTTGCTATTTTACTTATCAACATGTTTTAACAAATTTTCTTTTGACCACTTAGTCTCTGACAGTGTCTTTTTGACTGAGAACACAGGGTACGTGGTATTCTTACCACATTCGTGTTACCCACAGCGGGTGCTGGAACCTGTCAAGCAAGATGGAGAGTGCATGAGCAAGTTTTGTGTGGGGAAACAATTTCAGATGGTGCTTTCTTCAAAGGAAGGGAGATTCTTCCAGTTCAGAAGGGGAGTGCTCTTTCTATAGGTGTTGAGGTAGCCCCCGAATGATTCTCAGAAGCTATTTTCTCCTCACTGAATAAATCTTGCATTGAATGCAAAACCAAAAAAGCTTTGGGACAGGTGGGAACACCCATGTCAGAGTAGTCTTTTATGCTTAGGAGATCCCCAAGTTGGAGAAATAAAATAAGAGCACTCTGGGAAATTAATTTTTAGGAAGAAAGATGACCCATCTGAAATACAAATAGGTGAGGAAGGAGAACTTCACATGTGAAATTGCAGAGGAATACCCCATTAAAACCAGTAAACTTGTTGTTGAGGATGGATGTGATCTCCTCTTTGAACTAATATCTACCACTAAGAGTCTGTGTCTAATACACATAATGTTTAAATTACATATTTCAGGGAAAAAATCCATACTATGACTCATCACATACTGTGACCAAGCCACTTGCCATCAACAGGGAGAATTAGGAAAACATGTGAAGAACAGTCTAGAAAACACAGAACAAGTGCTGGGTTTAAACCTCTCAAGCAATTTATTTTTTTAGCATCATGAGGCTTTGGAGCAAGATTTCACAGTTTTTCTGAAGCACCGTCTGAAAGGTGCTGTGAAATAAAAGCTGCTGTTTTAAACCTGTTTTAACCTTTAAAATGAACTTCATTAATCTCTTCCTGTTTTTATGATCAGCTCGGCAGCAGAACAATTCCCCCATTATCTATAATCCCACATTATTAGAGGAGCGTGAGCCTCTTGTGGAGGATAGATAATAAAGATGTATTGACAAAAAGCAAAGTTTGGATTTCCTTTTTCTTTTAAATTTACCTGAGGTTTGTGTTGAAACTGAATTCCATCAGACTCCAAGTGAACCAGGTCAAAATGATTCAAACAAAACCAAAATTAACACATGGCTATGATTTAACCTAACAACACAATGAGAATGCCATTGCATTCATTCAAATGCATAGGGACCTCAGTGTTTCAGAGTATTTGTATGATCTTTCTGAAGAGAATATTGCTTTACAAGGAAACGGGAAAAATGATAGCCTTTTAAAGCTCTGATTGAAAAAAAAATTACACTTCGACTAGGTTAAATCAACAGGTGTAGATCTGCTGGAAAAAGAAAATGAAACTGACTAAGAAAAGTAATGTTTACACGTCTTTGTTATTTTAATATATTCACCCATCATGAAGCTGATTAAGCAGAAGCTGATTCTGTATTTCAGGTACTGTCTCAAGATCATAAAAATATTCTACTGCCTTTCTGTTATTCTCAGCTGGAATATGCTCAGAGGAATCCAGTGTGACACCCAGCCAGAATGGCCAAACACAACAGGCCCAGGTGTTTAGTAAGACACCTTTGCCCAAAACCCAGAGGAAGAAATATTTCCCTTCAGACTGGGAGCATTGACATAAAAACTTCCTAATTTACCGGCCCGCACACAATTTCTAGAAAACTAAGTGAATAACTTTTAATATCAAATTACTGATTCTGATAGTTTATTCCTGGCACCAAATACATGTTTGAAAAGAGCCTTCTTAAGAGCATATTTTTAAAAGAGAAAAGACTAGGGATTTTGATGGTACATGCACCAGATATTGAAATATCACATATATTCAAAGGCCAATAAAACAAAGTGTTTAAAAAGCCTAATGTAATCCCATACTTTTAATGCACAGGCACCTTCTTTGGGCTGTGCTGGAATGTGATTTTAATGAATACCTGGAATAAGCAGTCGTATTGTACTTTCAGGGCTCAGGATTTTAACTGCTGAACTTTTCTTTGTTTTAGAAGTCTGAAATCACAGGTGTTGCCCACTCATAGCTGCCTGAGGATTAACATAAAAATCGACTTCAATCATTTGCCTGCTGATTTTTTTCTCAAAAAAATGCTAGGAACTAAAACCAGAACTGTGTTGATGATACAAATTATCCAGGATTCCAGTCCTGAGCAAAAGTACCTCCTGTGGCTTGTGTAATGGACTTTAGAAGATAAATGCTATCCTATTTCTCACTGTACTTTCAACTTTCAACTGCTTGAACATAATCAGCCTGATTATGCTTGAGCATTCAGTTGGGCAGACAATTAACTGCTTAAAAACAATCTGACCCAAATATTGCACACTGGTATAGCCAGAGACTGCAAACACTATCAAATAATGCAATTTTCCATCAATTTAATTTCTCTTCTGCAAAAAATCACCACCATAGGCTGCTTAATTTTTTTTTCAGCTAAGCAGAACAAAAATCACAAGCAATGGCCAAAAAAAAAAAAAACCAAACCCAAAAAACCCTCAAACTGTTTGGAACACCCAGAAGGTTTCAGCAGTGTATGGTGAAGAGTGAAAGGGCTGAGGAATATTCAGTTGAAGGGATGCCCTTAGAAAACAGGGAAGTGTAGACGTACATTTCAAGTACTTGATGCAAGACTTCAAAACTCCACTGCTCAGAGGCATGTCTGTGAAGTGAAGATCCACATTTGCCTGCAGTTGAAACCCAGCCTGAAATACTGCAACATGTCACCTACAATAGTTTTTCTTTCTTGCTTCTCTGCTGAAGTCATAATTTAGGGAACGTACAATGGCCCTGTATTGTGAGCCTTGCGTTATGAACAAAGAGGAAAAAAGACCTAGTAAATGTATTACAAGCCTTAGAGAAGGATGTGTCTCTTTATATATCCAGTTTCCCATCCTTTATGCTATCATTTAGCACTGTGTTATGATGAAAAAGCAGTTAAATATTCAGGTTTATATGAGTAATAAAATCTTAGAGAGATTGACAGATTTATCTCTTACTGACACAGTAAACATTTTAGTAACATCACTACAATAATCCAGATCTTTTTGACTGCTTCCTTTTAATTTCATTTAACCTTTCTGAACATCCTTTCTTCATCCACTTACCCTCTCCATTTATTTCTAGTTGAGGATAGAATGAAGTCTGTAGGCTTCCTGTTTTTGAGGAGAGTTCATGTTATTTCCATAAATTTTAAGTGGAAAGGTAACATTTCAACAAAGAAACAATTACAACACATTCTCAGAATATCTTGCTTTGGGTTTTGGGCTTTGTTTCTTTGTTTGTATGGATCTTTTGAGGTAGGAGTGTTTGTTTTTAAAAAGCAACCTTTTCTAATGGACACTTTCCAAAACACATACAGTGAAAAAAAAAAAAGGAAAACAAGCTTAGAAATAAGGCTGGCATCCTGCTGCACAAGACTTATAAATCTCTTATGGCCTTGTTTTCTAGCCACTTTGGAATGCCTCCCAATGATTTAGAGCATCTAGACAGAAATACATACAAAGCCAGATGCCCAGGATGACAGGAATTTTACAGGCAACCAGCTGGGAAATTGTTTTGAAAGTCAGGTAGGAAAAAAGTTAAGTTTTTCAGCCTGCTAAGGCATAAGGACTACAGTGAGAAGCTGTAATAACTGGCCTCACTAGATTACAACTTCTCTGGCTCAGTCTAAGACAAGATCTCTTTCCCTCTATGCCAAATGTCCTTTTCCTGGAGTTAGGAATGAAAATGATGTTTTTTGCTTTGGGTCTGATACCTCTGGTCCCAAATGAAGAGGACTTTTCAGCATGAAGCTGTCAGCAACTAATGGGAAATTGAAGATGCTGCATTAATTGACGCAGATCATCCCAGTTCCCCTCACAACTCAGACTAGCAATCTGAGAAGCTTTATCATTAAAATTCACAGGAAATCAAATAAGAGAGGCCTAAAGCAGACTGGAGTTCCCACAGGGCCTCTTTGCATTACCTCAAAAGTTAACAAATGTCAAGGGACAGAAGATGTCAGTCACAGTAAGCTGGCTCTATTTACCTGGGAAAAGTTCATTAAAGAAATTAAAGACTCACACCAAGGAGTGAGGACCAAAGTAATGGGATTTTGTTAGCCAGTTGGTTCAATATTGAATCATATAAATAACTAACATAGTCAATGTTTTGCTAGGGATTTCTAGTAATTTTGGCTCATTGGAGGCTGAATCAGACCTAAAAATACAAAATGAACACAATGAAAACTTTATTATTAGTATAATAACTAATTATACTCTGTGTGGATAAACTTCTTAAAATAGATCACTTCATCTGTTGCAAAAGCTAGGCACCAGTTGCAAAAATGGACTTTGATAATTTTCATGAATAAATCAGTTTTAGAGGAGCAAGTGAGACAGATAAACTGTACTGGAGCAAGATTTAGCCACCTCATAGTCAGAGGCAATGTCATGCTAAAGCAGTGGTGAAAAAGCAGATGCTGACCTTGGTACTTACCAAGCATTGAAAGAAGAGGCTTTGTCTAGTTGTCCATGGGACTTCGATGAAGAGAACATCTGATGTGATGAGACAAGGTTGGTTTGGTCCACATAAGGAGTTGGGACGTGAGCTGTGAAAGATTTTCCTGTCCACGTGTTGGGGTGAAAAGAATGAGTTGTGCTTCTGTCCTGCTGGAGCCTCTTTGAGAGGGGTAAGCTATGCTGCTGGCTGCAGGAAAATCAAGAACCACCAATAATTTGCTAGGGTTTGTAATCTACCTGAGGAATATAGAAACCATGAATTAATCTGAAAGAATGCTGCTGTGTCAAAGAACTCACTCAGATACCATGAAATTGTGCCAAAGTGAATGTCCTCGTGCGTGAGAGACACTAAACATTTCCCTTCTCATTGCAAGAAATTAAATTCTCTCACAGAAAAGGTAGCTCACCATTAGATTTTGTGAAAGCGCCCAGGAATAGCAAGTGTTCTGAAAACCTTAACAACTCTGCTAACGATCTTTTTGAGGTGGATGTGCTCTCATCCCAAATTGACATCACCATAACAACAGGCTGTAAGGGCCACATGCATAAATGGAGAGTTAAGTGCTGAACTGGCCATTCATGCATGCCCCAGCATGGCAACATGAAGCTGCAGTAATTGCATGGCCACATTAGACGGCCATGTATTCTTTCACGGTTTTGAGTAAAAAATAGTAATTAAACATTACAAACACAGGTACCAATTAGTTTAATCAGGCATATTGTACCACAGGCTCAATTTAATCTTTTTCCTAGCAGTGCAGCACTAACTGTTCTTCCTAACATAATTACGTTACGTTCAGTACAGCATTTCCATCTACATTTGCTACCTTAGGTATAAGCCAGCATACAGCCAAAGATAAAAGTGCAAAGTGGATTTAAAAAATTTGCAAGACATTTTAATGAAGTAAATTAAATAACACCATCTTTTCTATTTCAGAGATTCCATCTGACAAGAAAGCAAAGGTGAGCAGCAGAAGGCAGGTGAGTTGGTGCAGTCAGGGGCAAGGATCAAAATGAAGTGTGTTGGTTACCTGGTATGGGCAAAGCAGGCAGGACAGAGGAATAATTTCTGAAATTAAGATGGAAGTTTAGCTTCTTCCTTTTCTGTTAAGATTGACAATAGGGTTGTCTAACAGTTTTTCAGACTATTTATTTTATTTTATAAACCTTACCTAGATCCATATGAGTCAGCTGAGCCTCTGCTGCCATCAAAATTGAGGGAAATAGCATTTTTTTAGCACTGCTTAGAAACAGAGGAGATCCCAACGAGTGAAGGAATTATGTCCAATCCACCTTCAATAAGTCACAAAGACCAAAATCTCTTTAGAGCATGTCATTTACTTTCAGCCTTGCACAGTGAGCCCTCAGCTCATCACGGATCAAAAGATGCCTCAGTAAATTACAAGAAAAATGACTGCATTCTGTTTAGTTGCAATCCTTTTAGTCATAACAAATCTTGTGTGCATCAGCTGAGGTCCAGGAAAATCATATGCAACAGCAACACCCTCTTTGGAGGCTGTTACAGTACCTTATCTAATAATTGCTCCGTGACTGTAGAAGACTTTCCCCGCCTCACACCTCTAGCAAAAAACCTACTAATCTTCCAAATCCTTATTAAAATCCAGATCCCTCCTGCTTAAAACCGTAGGGCTGCCCACTGGACAAAGGTCCAGTCTCACAAGATGCTTCTCCTCCACAGAAACCCCTTACACATCTTGGACTGGTGCTCTTGAACAGCAAAACCTGTCAGGCACGCCACTATACGTGTAATTAGGGAAACAATTCCTTCTGCTGTGTTAAGTTTGAAACAGTTCAAGGTATAGGAATTATTTATTATTCATCCTCATGGAATGTCCCTGCCCTTCAGAGCTCCAGTGCTACTATGCAAAGCATTTCATGGAGCCAAACAGAAATTACTGCTGTCCCAAAAAAAGAGTCCATGAGAAATTCCCAGTGTCCTTCATGCCTTGAGAAAATGAACGAGCCGTCACTGTTGGGGTGTAGGGTACAAATTCCCTTCAGATGAAAAATTTTTTAGGATGATCTCCCTCCTCTTTGTGTTCTAACACAACTACAAACAAGCAAAAGAAGAGATTTTTTAAGGAATAAAGGATGTTTAAAAGCAAATCTCTAAACTAAGCCTGGGATGCTCACCCAGCAGTTAAACACAGGAAAGGCAGGCATTCTTCACTACCTATTTCATGTTAAGAGATTTCTAAACTCTACCAAATTAAGTTAAGAAATGAAAAAGAGAGCTGTATATCCATATTCTAATTAATTTAAATGTATGTAAGAACACAGAATGCTTTCCATGAAACTAGGGGATTTTTTTTTCTTTATTTAGTGCCTAAATAGGATTAGCGACTGGAAAAAACCCACTGAAACTGTAAATGCATTTTTCCCCAGGATAGAAACAAAAGGTAATTATTTAAAAACTAGAAAAAAATCCAATCAGAAACATAAAACATTATGGACAATGTATTATTTTTATCACCAAGAATTCCCCATATAAAAGCCATGGAGAAAACCATAATTCAGAAGTGGGAAAACACAGAGACTGTAAAAGTGAAATGGAGTTCTGACAAATGATACTGTGTAGAATATAGACCAACAAAACACCCCAGCAGTAGCAAACTCAAATAGTGCATATTCCAGCTGAAGCACGGGTGTTTGTGTATATTCATCTTGTAAACTGGCACACTCACTTGCCAAGGCTGCTGAACTTCTCCTTTCACATCTTAAGCCACAAAATCTCCCAGCCCTTTCACAGGAATCACTTAATCAAATGAAGACAGACCAAAAAATGTTATTCTCACAGCTCACAATAACATCAAATTACAGGCCTAAGATCCACCATCTTAAAATACAAAGAACAAGCCAGCAAGTGTATAAAACTGCTATTTGAAGAAGCGATAAAAAGACAGGAAACTCAAGCCCATGGTTAATACAAAACCCCATGATTAATATAACACAAATGTAGATGGTCAAGGACATATATTGCCAGTTTTGGGATGTTTTAAGCTGGCATTATTAAAGCAAAAATTATTTCTAACAAAAATTATGTTTCACAGAATTGAATGTCACTCGGGGTGGCCACTCGTGATCTGTACATAATATTTCAGGAGTTCAGTTGGCACTAACCTGTTTTTCTAGATACAAGCAGGGAAGAAGTAAAGTTCCTAATAATATGCAGTTCTGTAACTTAATTAGAAACCTTTCATTTTTCAATATTTTAAATAAAATTTGGAAAAGCTATTTTGACACCAAATGTCCTTAGTAGCAACATTTCACAGCACACAATCTGAAAAGTTCAACCTGCCAAACAATAATACATAAAGTAAAAATTAAAGTGAGGGCAAGGAAAATCATCTTCAGGTGAAACTGCTCTTCTGCAAAAATGAAATGATGTTAAGATTCAGCCTGTGAACAACACATTCCTCAGCTATAAGAGAAAACATAATTCTTAAAAATCTGTTCACTACATTAGAGACAGAAAATCAACTACAAATCAGATGTTAGCTTGGTTAGTACTCATATATCATAATTACTACCACAATATTAGCATAGCAATCAAATAAACACATTCCAGATATGCATTTTAATTCATTTACTAGTGTCGGCCATGCTATGCTTTGATTCTGTCAATACATCTTGCTGCAAAAAGGTTAGATTGTGTTTTCAACATCATGTGAAATCAGCTCTTTGACTCACAGCTCACCACAGACCTCTAAACAGGAGGCAAAGATCTACATCAGTTTGCCTTTCAGAACTTCTCACACACCTATTACCTTTCTGTGGGCAGCTTCAGAAAATGGGGGGAAAAGCCATTCCAAAGAACAGTACCAAGGAAATCACACAGCACTATGGACTTTTTCCAGGCATGAAATTCTTAATGGGTTATTTGAAATAACACAGAAGCAATTCCTGTCTGCAGAAAAGATTTAAAATGTTTTTGTTTCAAGGACAATCACTGGATATTTAAAATTTCTGGTGCTGAAAGCTACATTAGGTCCTCGACATTGAGTAATCAATATCCCCACAATCTAAACTGTGAAATTACTACCTCCCCAAGGAAAAAAAATTCGGATTTGCAACTCATCTCAAACCTCAGTAAAACTAAACCAGCAGAATTTCCCAGAGATAACATTGTGTTCTATTACCCTTCAACTACTCGTGAAAACAGATTTGCTTTCACTAGGACAACTGTTAATGAAAATCTGGGGTAAAACCTGTAAGAAATGGCAATGTGCACAAATGTTCCTTTCCACCTCAGGCACAATCAAATGCTCCTTTGGATGGCCTAAAAGCTGAGCAGCAGTCATTGGCACAGCCTCTTCTCCCACACACAAGTAAGAGACCAACAAGGCAGCACCAGCCTTCTCAGAGATGGGCAAGGACAAGAGAGAGCAGATGCCAACAAGGGTTTGAAGCTGTGCCAAGGGAGGTTTATATTGGACATTAGGAAGAACTTTTGCCCAGAAAGGTGCATTAGATATAGGAACAGTATGCCCTGGGGGATGCTGGTGGAGTCACCACTGTGGGAGGTGTTCAAAGGAAACCTGGCCGTAGCACTCCGGGCTCAGGTCTGCTTGCCACGGTGGGCGTGGGTCACAGTTTGGACTCGATGATGTCACAGGGCTCTTCCAAGCCAATGCATTCTCTGACATCACAGCCTCTGGCAACAGCTGGGTAGGGACAGCACAGTGGCTGGCAATTGTCCCCAGCCATTGTCGTGCCCAGAGCCCGGGCAGACCTTGGCGCGGAGCAACGTCCAGAGCCTGTGTGGTGGTGGCGACAGCTTGTTGCACAGAGCACCATGGCTGGTCAGGGCTTCTCCTGGACGCTGCAGCTTTACCTGCTGCTGCTCCTGGTCCATCCTCTCGACCCTTCCAGCCATCCTGAGCGGGACATGGGCACCTCGGGTCTGCTCCCCGAGGAGCTGGAGCTCCAGGACATGGACCCTGAGCCATGGGTGGACATGGCACTGGTATCCTGGATAGGCTTCCTGGTAGAGCTGCTGATCACGGGTGTCGTCCTGGGACGCTACCTTTGCAGATGGCTCCGGAGACGCTGGGGAGAGGTGAGGGAAGGGGGTCAGGCAGGCAGGACGGGGCAGACCCCGAGGCTGCTGGGACTCTTGGGCAGCCCTTTGGCCAAGGCCCTGTGGCACAGGGTGGGTTGAACTCCTGGGTGGCAATCAGGCCCAGGGGCTGAGCCCCAGGGACAGCACCAAGCAGAGGCGGCCAGAGCTCTGCTTGCTTCAGCCTCTGCCAGGGGCAGCCCAGCCAGGCCTGAGTGTCTGGCTCAGAGGCAAAGGCAGCCCCAGAGGCCTCGGCTCTGCCCCTCTGGCCCTTCCATCGCCATCCCTGTGCTTTGCCCTGCAGGAGAAGCGCCAGAGGCCCTCGGGCCGTGCACGGCCCTGCTGCCGGGGACGCGGCTGCCCCAGGAAGCTGATCCGGCTGCTGAGGCACAACCGTGCCCTGCTGCGGCTGTGCCTGCGCCACCGCTCCCAGCAGAGGCCCAGAGCCAAGAGAGGAGCAGGAGGGGCCATCTGGAAGAGGAAGAGACTCCCAGCCTCTCTCAGTGCTGACCTCAAGCTCCAGCGCAGTGCTCTGCCTGCAAAGAAAGCATTGCAGGGGATGTATGACCAGTGCCCAGCTCGGACACTGCGACATTCCCCAGCTTAGAAGTTAGAGATACCCCCATTCTTAGTCATAGGATTCCCCACCACCTTTTCTACAAGAAGCTGACATTTCCCTTAGTGTTCTGTTTCTAAAAGTTCAAGTATTTTAGGCATAAGATTCTTACCCCGTAGTCTTCTAGTCACCCTGTATTGTAGAGTTTGGAAGTAGTCGAGTGAATAAAGTTCACGTTTTCTACACATTGCTGTGTCATTTTCTTGACGTTCCATCCAAAGGGGGAGACAGCGAGTGATGGGTTTGCATGGGAGCTCCATACTGGAATGGAGAGCCTGAGTGCACCAGCAGGCTTTTCAACAGTATGGAGGGCAGCTGTAAAGAAGATGGTGGGCAATATTCTTCTGCCTCCTCCTTCCAAGGAAGCTTGGAGTCGATCCCTGTCTGCACTGGGCCAGGGAAGCCCCTAAAGGCCCTGGGAGGTGTCTGGGTGGCCACAGAAGGTGCTTGCAGGACCCTGGGGCACCGGGGAAGGAGCAGGATCATCCCTGGAGTGCTGTGAGAGATACCCAGAATGGCCTACCCTGGAGCCCAGGCAAGGGCTAGGTTCAGGCACGCATACAAATACAAATCCAGGGGCTGCCTTAGCTATGGCAGCCATCAGTCCGGTGAGGCCCAGTCCTCTTTTGTATCTTTCTGGGGTGTTTGTACTTATTTGCATTTAGTTCTTTGTGTTTATCCTGTTGACCCTCAAAATGGGATTAGATTTCATTTTCCTACAAAACAAAACCGTAGTTATTTTATTTCTAGGAATCAACCGTGTGTACTCCCAGCTTAAATTACTTTTCTCTGATTTATCCTGCATCTTGCTCCTGTACAGCATGATCAAACACCTCTGTTAATATACAAGTCCCTCACTGGAAGGAGGACAATCTTGCTATTTTTCTGAAGAATGCTAACTTTGGTGACGTACCCGCTTTTACAAATACAATAGGAAAAAAAACCTACAGATCAGCTTTGCAATTTCAAAAGCTGGCTCCTCAACTCTGCCACACCAGTTTCCTAATTGGTGACGTTCAGCAGTGATGCCAAACAAGCACAGAAAACAAATGGAAGTAGAAATGCAGATAGTCAGCGGTGGACCACCTACCAAAATACATTTTAAATATAGCTCAAAGGTCTCTAAGAGCAAGTACAAGGTGTAAATGGAGACACTCACACAGAAGTACTACCAGTTGGTAGTTTTGGCATTTCCTCTGAGTTTCCTCTTCATTTTTTTTTATCTCTCACCTAAATAAGAGAAAAAGACCCAAACAAGAGTGACCTTTCAGGCAGAGAAAGGATGTGGTTGGTCTTTAAGAAAGCATTTTAGTCTGTCTGTATAATAACCAGTTGGGAAAAATATGAGCTTTTAGCAAAATGTCACTCTGCTGTTGCAGTTGTTCTACCACTGTGAGAAATAACAGGCACGTCTGTAAGGCTCCTGCAGTTCACCCTGTTCAAGGGTCATTGACCACTTATCACTGCAGGGATCACTGGGAATAATGACAGTGGAAAATGTGGAGGGAGCTGGATAAATAATGACTTGCCATTTCCTTAGCAAAAAAAACCCTCAAAACAAAGCTATAAAAATAGTTTGCCTCTGAATTAGGAGAATTAAAATTAACTATTTTAGGTCTGCTTTTGGTTCAACATTCATCAATCTGAATTTGAATATGCATAGGGTAGGTAATTAAAAGTAGTTGAAGCTTAAAAATAAATGTCTATTTATTTGTGCATAACTTATACTGAAAGACATTAAAAAACAGTATTTTGCTTTAAATCTGCTTGATATTAACTTCAGTCTTATACTCATTAGGTTATTAAATACATAGGGAAATATATTCTTTGTTTCATTAAGAATGTATTATTAATTAGGAAGGCATAGCTTTATCAGAGTCACTGCTGATACCAACATGATGTGGGTAAGTTAAAAGTACTAACACAAGAATGTTATAACAGATGCAATGTTCAACAGAGCCCCAAAAATAAAGACGTAGTTCAAAGTTTTCAGATGTCTTACAGTTGCTAAGATATCTCCAGAAAGAAGAGTAAACTGAAAATAGCACAGGAAATTTTAAACCCATTTATCTTTTTTTTTTTCTTAACTTTCTTGTGGGCAACAGAAAACTCCTAATACAGGGAATGAAATGTAATTTTTATACCTGAGTCATGAGTCATCCCCTCAGTTTCAACCTGATCCAATGCTCAGTGGAATCTTGGAAAGGGTCAAATCATCAATATGAAATTTAAACTGTATTCATGAAAGTAGGTATTTTTTCTCCATTCCCCTCCCTCTCCAACACCAAGTGAGGAAGGCTTGATTTGAAAGATAATTATTACAAAATTATACTTGGACATAATAAGTTCACCTCAAGTTCCAGCAGAAAGAAAGGAGAGCAGAATCAGAGGTTATCAAATTCAATATAAAATCCAGCTCATGCTTTCCCGAAAAGCCTCATTTAATTTATCCGGGATTTAAAAAAAATCACATAATAGCATTTCACATATTATGCTAAATACTATCATTTCTATTTGAAATATTCATCCTTAT
The DNA here is from genome assembly GCA_013399835.1 of Leptocoma aspasia. Taxonomy (NCBI): domain Eukaryota; kingdom Metazoa; phylum Chordata; class Aves; order Passeriformes; family Nectariniidae; genus Leptocoma; species Leptocoma aspasia. The sequence continues at coordinate 487,080 of VXAX01000099.1, read as the reverse complement.
TATGCTTTTCAGCAGTGAATTACAAAGTCTTCTGCACCCGTCTTCTCAAAATCTGATTCTAAGTGCTTGCAAGTTTAATCCCTTGGGAAGCAAAAGTAGCCCCATGTGTCTCAGGATCAATAGAAACTAAACAACAGAGTTTGACAAAGTATATTGAATTGCCAATAAAGTCAATCAATATTTTCCACTGTAGAGATAGCTATCACCAGCTTATGAATTTTGCTAGTGCAGGCTCAGAGACGAAAAACTAGGTCTTTATTGCCAAATCAGTTATGAGTTGTTCTACTCTACTGCCAGTATGATGTGAGTATAAACACCATATTCTTCAAAGTATCATCCTCAAAATATTCCACTTTAAAATTAAGGCTGTTTTTGAGTTTGACCAAATAAATGAAAATTCACTATTAAAACTCAGTGATGGCAGCATGGTCAGTCTTTGCAATGAAAAGCTGAGAACTACCAGTAGATTCCTGATCAGATCTCCACAGTTGAGTGTACGTGGTTATTGTAGCCAAACTTCCAGCCATCATCGCTTCCTCTCAGAGGGACAGGGGAGAAAGCAAGAAAAGTAGGAAATAGAAAGCTTAGCCTAAAGTCAGGGGTGTCCCTGATGAAACAGACTTAACTTGAAAAATCTTATTTATCAGCAATTAAAATGAATACTTAATTACATTATTATGCATTATTATTCGATAGTCAGAGACAGCCAACCTGACATCAAGCATGCTGAAGCATGGGGGCCAGGCAGTGCACATCTTCCCAGGAGCTTTACCCATCGTTCTCAAGTGAATTTACCTGCACAGAGTTCCACTGTAGAACTGCTAGGCTGCCAATAAAAAATATCTCTGGCTAAGAGTCAAACCCTAACACATAAACCATATTAAAGGAAGAATGAAACCTGCAGCATTTGATTGACCTTCAACGCCCTGAGAAGATTACAAATTTCCCAAGATTAAGGAGTTCCCAAAATACAGAGCAAAGGACTCATTTTAATGGATCAAATGTTAAATAAGCCTGTAAAATTTGAGTTCTGAGATTGCACATGAAAGAAGAGAAAAACCCCCCACCCTAACCTTCAAACACAATTTTAGATCCTTCTTTGAAAATCTGGTTTAAAAAGAGAGGAATGGATACGATCTTCCCCTCACCTGGAGATTTTAATGAATTACAACTATTTCAAGTCTGTGAAGAACGCCCTACCACAGTCCCTGTCAAATAACATTTTCTTTAATTTTTTATCCTCATTACTACTTCAGAGCAGTCTGAATAGCAGCAAATAAGGAAATTAAAGTTGCAATTCAAACACTAAGCTCTGGAGTCCTGCATTGCCTTCAAACAACTGTTTGAAACAGAAATTTTATGCTTAATACTCTCCAATACATATGAGGCATTTATTTGCATATCCTTTGGCTGCTAAAGCTGTGGCTTGCATTTCTATCTGCAGATGGGCCTGATTCTTGCCATCCGCTGATACAGATTAGCAGTGTGGACCCTGACTTTGTGGGTGGCTCATGCTTAGGTGATTAAAACTCTTCCCTCTCTGTAACACTGCCCTTCCTGACTGCAGCCTAAGGAGCTTGGCAGCCACATACCCTGTGAAGTTTGCATTATTGATCTCTGCCCCTCAATTAGGATGCTTTGCGAAAACAATTCGGATCAAAAGTTGCCTGTGTCTGCCTCAAAGAGGAGCTCTCTGGGTTTTTTGCTCCTATTTTTAGAATGTTCTCTTTCTAATGCCATGACAGCTGTGTACAAATACAGAGAAACACCTTGAAGCATTAATAAACAGAAGCAACAGAAAACAAAAGCTGTCACATTTCTTGTGGCCATTTGAGGGTGAAATTGCATGTGTGAAAATACTGCAGTTATGTAATACAGTGATATGTACACATTCCAAAGTAAATACATTAAAACCAGATTATGCAGCATATATTTGTTACCCATTTTAAATTATTACTGGAAGCCAAAGAAAGATTTATTTGATAGCCTCACGGGTTTATCTTCATAATTTACAATGGAGCAACTACTTTGCTGTAAATTTAAGTGGTTTTTTTCCCCAACAGTTTACTCTACCTGGTCACCAAGCTGATACAGAAGAGAGTAGCACAGATAGCATGAGAAACTGATTTTTAATTACATGAATGGACTTACCATGTGGCTATAACTGATACTTCCAAGTCCTTTTAGACTGTGGGCTAACAACATACATCCAATGTCCTGCTATTCCACCACTTCCCTGTGGTATTTGCAGCCACTGCTTCCACGGAAGTTAGAACAACACACTTTTACTTTGATGTCATGTGCCTGCTGGAAGGACAACAACGTAGCCACCAATTTGTATTTTGTAGGTCAGGATTACCCACAAGTTTAAAAACTGTTATAAGAGGCAAAGATTCTCCAATCTTGCTGTAAACAAAAGTGTTTAAGAAACCCAACTCCTCCAACTTCAACTTGCTTCCAACTTTATAGAATTGACTTCTTTTGATAATAAAGGATTGTCTGTAGATTATTGTGGATTAAAATTATAACCTCAGGCCTGCATATTGACCTCAGATTTGATGGTATGAGGAAGTTGATCCATCCCTGTGCTCATCATGGTGCAATTTCTGAACTATCTCCAAGAGGTATTTTTCTTCAACCTGAATAAACTATTTTATAGAGTTGGTAACAGGGAGAACGGCTGCCCCCCATACAGATCCAAGTGGTTCAATTTTAAAGTGATTAGAACTGTTACCAGTCTTCAGGCCCAAATATGTGTAGCCTCTGTGTAATACAGAAGCCCTTATGAAAGGCTCACTCTGAAGGTGCATTAAAAAACCTTCGTTCCCACACAATGCAAAATTCCACCTGAGTAGAATCTCACTCACTTTACAATGAAAGGAAAATATTTTAGTGGTGGTGCCAGGGACAAGGCAACAATATACGGTACCAGGAAGGATTCTGCGCTTACAGATGCTAAGTATCCAGCCAAGAGACAGAAATTCATAAGGGAACAAGCCTCTACAAACTGAAAATATGATTGGCTGAGGTAGGTTTCAGTCAACAACTTCGATCCTCCACAGGCAAAATTAAAGAGCAGTTCAGTTCTTTCTCCTCCCCAACTCCTTTCTGGGTCCACTCCTCCCCAGTTTCTACAAAGAGAGGAAGTGTCTCGTACAGAACAAGGACACAGGAACTTTTTTTCCTGTTGCAATTAATCAAAAAATGTGAAAGAAAAATACCTGCTCTGCATCTTGTGCAAATCTGCCATTTTAAACCACATTCTGAGTTTATCTGCTCCTAGAGGTACTTTCTTTCTAAATTTTACTTTTAGTTCTCAGGTCAAAAAAATGTTACCACATGTAAACTTCTCCCTGAACAGCCTGTCAGAGAGGAAGAAACAGCAGTGTTCACTATCTGCCACCAAATTTTACATCCTGTCCTATAATTTTATTTACATAGGCTAAAGGATCCTTGGAGAAGGCTGAGATAGGTCTACATCTGTACATCCTAGCAGGATTCTGCACTGGTAAATACCTCTACCTAGTGTTCTTGGGTTAGTGGATCAAAATGACTTTATACTGCTGAGGGTCTGCCCTCATTTGTACTAAATGTATGTAAGGACATTTCCATCAGGTTAGAAATACCAATCTACAAATAGATTGCCCCATAGGCTTGTGTTAGAAGCTTTATTTTAGGAGCATTATCAGATTATATGGCTGAAGATATCATACAGTATCTGTGTTATGAACACACCCCTACATGCCTTGAATATTGTTTCTAGCAATAAAATATTTTGCATGTCATATGCAATGGTGGCCAAAGAGAAACTGATTAATGTCATCGAAGCTAAGGGACCCTATCAGCAATTTAAGAGAAGCCTTATTAAGATGAAATTCTGTATTTCAGCTCATTGTGAAGTTATTTGACATTTCAGTGTCACATCTAATACTCCTGATCAATGACATGATACACTGTACACAGATTTCAGTGAGTGGAAAGAGGGGTTTCTATGCATCAGTTTTCTACTGGAGTTATCACTATAAGAAACTCTGCTGTTAACCTGTCTTTGGATTTATGTGTCTTTTCTCTGTTTTTGATCAAATCTATGATAACTTTTATAAGATAAAAGAGAGAGGCTGGAAGAATAGCTCATCTGAATGCAAATGAGCTCTTTCTCTCCCCTACGTATCTCTCAAGGCTTATCTTTTTATTACGCTCAGAGAAAGCAGGACAGTCTGTAAGAGCCAGGGGCTAAATCAGAAATGACTTGACAATCCACTGATAACATGGCATTTTTAGAATATATTCTCTCAGCTCCAGTGACTAAGGGTGAATCATAAAATTGTACAAGTCAATCAGCTTAGGATCTGTTTTTTTACTCAAAGAGTTATGAAAATTTAAGTGTACTTTATCACCTGAAACGAACTTTTATCTTGAACATCTACAACACACTACAGCCATAGGCCAGAAATACGACTGCAAGGGAATATAAATGAAAAAGAACTTTTGCTTACTAGATCTAGGGTTTTTTGGCTTGCTTTAATAATTTGAGCTCTGCCATAACGCCAGTGATGCAGTATTAAAAGCTGGGTTTCCCAAGAGCCCTATAATGTTTATTTAGGCTCCCAGAGGAAGTGTAAGTGAAGAGCTAAATCAAACTGTCACACACCACAAAGCCAGGGATGCACACACCACACACACTAAAGCCTTCCAAAGCACCAGCTTTCTGCCCCACCTCCAAACCCTAAAGGAACACCCAGAGCAGGCACCAGAAGGAGCTGGTGGTTGCAGGTCCTGCCTCTTTGAAGCCTACACCGAGTTGTTAATAATTCCACCTAAAACACGTTCTGCATCTACAGTTAACTGATAGCTGTTCATCCCTGGAGTTTTGCTGCTATGTAACAGTACCCAGCAACAATTTTACTACAAAATGTACTGATCATACAGTTAGCTTCGAAACAATACATGGGCTTGCTTCTTTTCAAAGCCTGTCCAATTTGTAATTAAAAGTAGAAAAATAACCACTTTTCACATGTATCATTACTGCTAAGCCTTGTCTACGTTTTCAGCTTTTCTTGCTTAACTTAGAGGATAATGAAACGTATTGAAATGGGATTTCAAGGCAGGTGGTAGACAAGGTATGGGAAGGTATGTGTTGTTTAAGAATACTCAATATCAGCAAACAGTTTGCTGAAGCTGAATTATTTTTTTCCAAGCAAAATGACCACTTCATGTCTTTACCTTCCCTGGTGTTTCCAGTAAGAACACTATTAGCTTTGTAAGTATAGAGTTACTGGCTATTTGAATATATACATTTAGCAAACTATGTAATTTTTAGGACACTCTGCTGAAGCAGTATGTTATTTTTTAAGTATTTATTTTAACTTTTATTTTAACAAAACACTTGCTTTACGAAGGAAAAGTGTTTCAAATCACAATTTTGCCCTCCTTTATCCTTATTAAACAGCATCGATTTTCTAGTGTATGGGTAAATGGTTCAAATAAATGTGGCACAGATTTGTTGTTACTGCTGAATATATCTTCTGCTATACTGTCAATTATCAGAGAAGAAGTTAGAATCAAAAGACATTGTTAAGAAAAATAACAAACATTATTCCTTCTTGACCCTTGAGTGCTAAGGTCACTCTTTATCTCTTCTGTTATTCCTCAGTCTCAGAACAGAAGAAGCCTGGTCCTGTTAGATCTAATCCAACTCCAAGTGCTGTTTTTTCCCAATTCATTTTCACAGCTTACACCTCTTCCAGTTGTGAAGTTTTATTCATTTGTAGGTTTTGTTTGTTTTGTTTTGTTCCCTTCAGGCATAGGTAACAAATGTTATTTCATGTGAAATGTAAATCAGGCAGATACAGTACATCAGCTATGGGGGGTTTGGGTTTCTTTTCCTTTTCTGGGTAGTTATCATAGTTAACGGCAATTTCCTTACTTCTCCCACACAAAAACCAGCACAAGCTTCCCAAAATGCAGTTTCTGAAAAGGCATGCATGTTGGACCATAATTACATGTAGACCAGTGGAATTGCTTCACTAAAGGGGAAAATTAAAGGAGACTAACTAACCCATAGGTTAGCAAAAGGTGAACATTAATGGATCAATAGATCAATTTAAGTGCCAAGGGTCCAGAGTAGCTTTCAAGGGTGATAATGGATTTTAGTACCACTGTAGGGACAGATTTTAATTGTGCACTATAACACTGCTGTTTGAGCCATTATATGACTGAATTATTACTATTTCTGTAGCAACTTGGATGTAAAACTTGACTCTGAGCTGAATTGTGTCACTTAAGGGAATTCAGGAGGAAATTATTTTACACAGTCAATGAAATTAAATGTACTTTGCATTCCTGATGTCCCCATTTGCCAGCCTTAAACAAATCCTGTGCCAAGCTTGTTGTACAAAACCCATGCACTGGTATAACCTATGCTGCTGTCTTCCAGGCAGGGAGAGAGCCAGAAGGAAGCTTCAGAGTGTGTCCTAAGAGGCCTAGATCCATGTGTTCAGTAAGAGAGAGCAGAGAAGTAATGAATCAAGGATATAAATAGGAAGAGAGAGAGGTAGGCTGACATAAACACTTCTGCATAACCCGAGTTATGCCTGGTTATGCCTCCACAAATCCATATGCAGACATAGTAATTCTATGAACAAATCCTAACTTCTCCCTGCCCCTACCAAGTAAATTAGTAGATCTAAACTTTAGAACAAATAAGACAGAAATCTCCCAAGGTTTAATGGCTTCATCTGTCATGTAGAGACTATACCCCTGGTACACAAAGTTCCTTATTCAAAATTTACTTCTTGTATTTCTGTTTTAAAATTAGAATGCAAGCACCATATCCATAATGCAATGTTTCTGAAATCTAAGAGCTAAGACTCTCATCCCAATTAAAATGCAGCAAGCAGATTGGTTTTAACACTCAGTGGCATTCTTTTTATGGACTCTAATTCCTTCATAGACCACATAGTTATAAATAATCCGTGCATAGAGCAATTAGGCCTTTTTCTTTTTTTATGGGTTGCAGACTCTATGCCTGTGTAAATGTCATAAAATACTCTAAAGCACTAGAATGCAACAAAACACATTTAAATCTCTAAATTAAGAGTAATTGAATAGTTTTGATATTTAATTGCTCTTTTTCTGTCATATGATGACAGTCTTTTGAGTGAATCACACAATTACTGAGTCCAGACCAAAGAATGACTGCTACCCAAAGTCATTTTAGCACCTGCAAATGATAAATGTGATGATGAAACAGGACACTGACAAATCTGAGGGCCTGCAATTTTCACACAAACAAGTCAGAACTGAAACAAGAAAGTTACTGCCACATTTTTTATGGTAGAGAAACAATAGTTTTGACTTGTTTTGAAAGACTGATCTCATGTGCTTGTAGGATCCTGTGAATGACAAGGTGACTGAAACCAGAGAGAAAACTCTGCTTCAGTGGCCTCACACAAAGACTGATGTGGTTCTTCTATTCTGTGCAGAACTTAGAATAAAACTGAGGCAGAGGGGAAGCTACAGAAGAGAGATGCACACTTGGCTTTGCCTTTATTATTTAAAGCTAAAATTTCTGCTGTGCTTTCTCTGCTCTTGCAGAAATGCTGTTTATAACCTTCATACTTTAAACATACAGTAGGTTCCATGGAATTATACAGAGCATCTCTGCAGAGATGCTTTAGGAGACTTCACACCAACAACTGAAATCTCTGCCCTCTTCTATGCAGAAAAGATTCACTATAGCCTGGGGAATTATATTCAAGGACAGAAATAGAGTGAGAAAATCTTCCTTAATACTTTTCCAAAATAAATCTAGACTGTGAAAAACTTGGAAGAATATTAATCTGTTTGACTCATACACATTCTTTTAAGACAAATTAATTATGCGGCAGAAGCGTTTAGCATAAAAATACAAGCTTTGAAATGTGAGTGTTAAGTGTAGTACAGGGAAATGAAGCTGATAGAAGGAGATTGAAAGAGACTAATTAGAAAATGTCTGGAAGAGCATAACTATTTGACAAAAAGTACGTAAGATAAAGCACTGTGGGCTTTAGCAGATTATTAATGGTTTGCAAGATTTAGTATCCAATCACTTTTGAGATCAGCTTTTTTCCCCCACCCGATTTAGTCTCAACTACAAAAATGCAAAACAGCAAATGCAACTGTTGGTTAAAATGAGGTCACAGGCTAATTGTGTTCTTGTTTCAAATTTTAGAGTAATAGCCCTAGGAATATAATACCTTAAAGTAAACACTAGTTCAACAAGCCAAAACTATAAACTGGAAAACTGTAACCACATTCTTATCTTTCTTGGTTTTTCATAAAAGGTGAGCATAAATCCTTGTTCTGTGTGTCTCAATCCCACTGAAGGTATTAATGCTCTGGGAGGAATTCCCTTTAGTAGGTCTAAGCAAATTCCATTACTGCAATTATTTTTTCTCCAAGGAAAAATAGAATAGATAATGTTTCACTCCAGCAGTCACTCATTTAGTCACGTGGCTGAGGAGTATTACTGCTCTCTGTATGCAAGGTTCTGAAAGCAGACCCATTAGAAGAGTGACTTGAGACCTCACTACCAATTTTCAGTGGAATTAATGTAATAGCAAACTCTTTAGAAATTATGCAACAATTTTATGCAAAACTAGAAGATTTAAAATCATTAGTTTCTCCGTCAAAAGGCAACTGTATTTTGAATATGTGGGGGTAGATTAAAAAGATGAGTTCTGCGTCCCCTGACCCTGTATTTTGCCTATAAATCAATTTTAATAAGCAGGAGAATGTTATTGACATTACACATTGGAACAGGGAGTCAAGTAGAAGTGGATGTAAATTACAGACCTATTGAGTAAATCTGCAGTGCTCTGCTACTCCTGTGAGCCAGGTCATCTGATTTATGTGAGAGCTTTACATTCCAGAAAATTAATAAAAGTGTTTTTTCTCAAATTTTCAAGCCCACTGGTTTGTTGTTGATCACGACGCAGCATTTGCTATTATTTGTTAATAATCACACTCTGGGCTTACCACAGAATTACAATAATCTAGCAAGAATCCCATATGCAGTTGGATACAATACACAGATGCATTTATGTTAATAATTCAGAAGTAAATAAAAAAGCAAAGGGACTAGAGTTTTTTGAAAGCTTGTGTTTTACATACTAAAAAACTGGCAATATCAAAAGTAGGCATGTTTCTGGAACTACAGCCCTACATCTGTGAGAACTCTGAAGTGCATGGGTCTTAGAAAAATGGAAGTGTTAACTGTTCACAAAAACCCACTTCAATAGAACACTCATAGCAAGAGATTCTATATAATAGTAATGTAATGTTCATTTGAAGAAATGCTTGAAACATTTAGGCACTTCATGAAATAACAGTGAAACACACAGCGTCATTCGAGTAATTTTGCAAAGTGACTCAAAGGGTGTAGTTGTTTCATAAAATTACTGGTTTCGGAATATGACCAACATAAATATTTTTTGCCCTGCTTGTTTCAAAAATCTGCAGTAGCACAGCAGGGAATCAGACCCACACTGTGCCATGTCATGACCTTGGAAACAAAAACCAAATAATGGCACTGGAACTACTGGTGTTTTGTTGGTTAAAGCACAAATGGCTGCTAGGAAGAAGCATGGAAGGCAAGTACGATGAAACACGAGGATGTTTCCTGTGAGAAGTCCAAGAGCTATTACTCCAGCAGCAACCTCAAGTTAATCAAGTTCTACAAGAACTGGCTTTTCTGGAAGATGGAATGAATTCATGTCCAACAAAGCAAAACTTCTTGAGGAGTTCTTAATAAAACAATGAGGATTTTGTGCAAAAACAAATTACAGAATACACTACTTTTTAAGCTAAATACTGAAATAGGACTTATTTTCAGAGTGCTTTTCAAACATTGAAGATTTGTTTGGAAAACAGAAAAAAACCCTACTGATTTGCATGTATTTACAATAAGTGGATAAAGTGGCAGCAACATTATGTACACATTTGCAACAGTTGTTATTTAAAAAAGGAAACGATGAAATTTTGTTTCAACCCTTCTCTAAGGTTATTTTTGCAGGGTTAGTTAGATCCTTAGTGCCTGCAGTATTAGTGGGAGGGAGAGGGGGAAGTTGCAATGTTCGTGAATGATTAGGATTATTTTTAAAAATGTCGCCATCTGTGTTAATAAAATGTACATACTTTTATTTTGCTTAGAAACCCTGAAAATGGCATTCATGTGGGCATATTTCATGGCTCTGCAAGGTATAAAATAGTTTGTAAAATGCTGATCCTCACTGCCATTCATCAGAGGATCCAAACATGCATTAGCTCTTCAAACTAGTTGGTGTTTGGCATCTTGCTTAAAACATTCCACAGCAACAGTTTCTCTATGAGGCCTGCCTGTGAGAAAGTTTGCAGAATCATACCCCTTGCTTTTCATAATTCAATAAAAGTCCTGCAGAGAATCAGGTATGAATGATCTTATATTAATAATCACATTCAGCTTTACCTTTGAGACCTGTCACACTGGAATTTAAAATTAATCTGTAAGTATTTGTTAGGGAAAAAAAAGTTATGCATTACCTTATGGATGTTTCCCACTGAAACGTGTCTTTGTTTCTTGACTAGTTAAATTGCCTTCACTTAGGTTCTGCTTTTATTCTTGGATTTAGTATGTTTTAATGGTTACAGGGCTATTAAATTGTGAAATAGCTGTGATCTCAGTTACCCTTTTTTGATCTCACCCATGGAGGCAACAGAAGTCAGGTCAGCAGTACTAAAAGAACTTGGATCCTGCTGAGATCCTGAATCCAGGCTCTCCAGCTCCATCTTCTGGTACAAAAGTGTGTAAGAAAACAGTACTCCCACAGCTGATTTTACCAGCCATAATGTCTTGAATATGTAACAGGATTCTAGCAAAAATGATATTATTATTCATAATATATGACAAGATCTGAGTTGGTAGTTACTTTATTGAAAGACAACTTTCTCTCCCCAATTCTCCCGTATTTTCCCTATTTCTTCTAATCCCCAATACATAATGTATTTAGTATCAAAGATGTTTCAATCTACAGGGCATAGGTAAAAATAATTTTGGAATTATATTCAAGATTGAAACAGACTCAAATCTTAAAATCTTCTAGGATTCACTTGCTACAGATGTCATCTAAGATGGACAGAGTTTGAACACATCATTCCAATCTGCACCAGAATAACAGAACCAAGCCAAAACCTAATCCTCGACTCCTTAGAATTTAAAATTTCACAGAATTTCTGTGGGTTGAGCCACATAACTCACATTACAACGAACACTAAGAACAAAACTATAGAAATCTTATTCTTGCTTCCTCTTATAAACTGTATATATAAAGTGCTGAATATTCTAAATTATTTCAGTGCTGAAAAAATTCAGTGTTAAGCAAAATTAAAAACTAAAACACAGGAAAAGGCAAATCATGTTGCAAAATCTGGTTCAAACCTGCCTTGCTAAAGCAGTGTGTCACTTATGTGCTCTTTAAGATTAGGAAGTGCTTTAAGCTGCTGGTGTTCACACTAATACTGCTTGAAGAACTTGCACTCAAACCACAAAGGAGATCGCCCTCAATGCACAAACAGCTCCATTGTGTGTGGCTTTCTTACACAAAATCAAAGGAAATATTAATCCCCAGGTTTTTCAGGACCTGTAAAATTTAAGTCCTTAAGAATTGTAATCTTGGAGGTTAACTTAGGAATTTAGACTTCTGTTAGTCATTTTAATTATTTGTGATATTTAAAAGTATTTGTAATAGCCACCGAGATTGCAATTTTCTACTTCTGCTGCAGGTTCATTTATTTCTGATATTTCAAATTATTCTTAATAGGCACCAGCGTCACAATATTCCAGTATTGCTGCTACTGCCAATTTAGTTTTAGCAAATTGGTCATGCAGTCAAAGCACTGAAGTGTGTTGAATTACACCATTTGGTTGAGAGTCTTCCAAGATGTACAGGAAGAGACATCTGAAACAAAGTTCACCCCATAGCTTCAACTATTGTGTTCCTGCCCAAATCATTGTCACATGAGCTACAGGAGTGGCTGCTAGGCTGAAAGAGAAAATGCAAGTGGCTGTCTAGCCTGCCTCACTAAAATGATTTGTGCTTTGAGGTTTTTGAGTGAAGAACATCAGTGAAGATCACAAAGAACAGTGATTTCTAGATTTGTCCAGGTAGATGTCTACATTCTTTGAGGGAGGGCATTTTTCTGTAAGAGAGAGTACAGAGTTCTGTAATTTTAAAACTGTATTTGAAGGAGGGAAGGGAGAGGAGAGTTGGGAATATTTTCTATTTGAATAAGCTCCCATTATTTTTGTATTACAAAAAATTATCATTTTTTAGTTATGGCTTCTTACTGTGTTGCAATGGGAAAAGCTAGCTCAGTAAACCATTTTCAATCAAAAAATGTAAGAGGGAAAAATTACGGAGAGTAACAATAAAAGCACATTAAACAGTGGGTGAATACTTCAATAGAACTTAAAGGAAGGCAACCTTTAAAAATTGTCTTCTAACATTTACTGCACAGTCACACCAAATGTGAAGCTTTAAAGTCCTAGGAAATTTCATTGCTCCCTGCCTTCCTCTAGTTTAGTGCACAGTGACTTATTTACATAAAACAGAATTTATTCCATGGGAGAGGCTTGCATGGTACATCAAAGCCTGAATAAATCAGGGACTTGAGCTTGAACCTATAAAAAATCATGCAAAATATCCTTTCAGCATCTAGATTGTATTACTTTATTATTCTACCTGTCCAGCTGAATTATTCAGGTATCCACACCAGAAAGGCTAGACAATGTCTCTCTATGAAGATGTGATGTTTTTTCAAATAAAAAATATTTAAAATTCCCAATTTGGCACAGATTAACTTTCCATACAAATTATGATGCACTACACCCAAATCCTTGCTACAGCAGGATGCTCGCTTCAGTCTGGAAGTCTTCATGTTGCACCCTGCAGGAATCAGCTTATTTCCTGTAATGGAAAGCCTTACAAGAACTGGTCTTGGTTAAAGAACTTCTCCAGTGTACTTACTTGTGAACTTGTCCAGGTCAGGGATCTTAGTTCCCTCTTCTTCTTTCAAGTTCAGTGTCCAACCACTGGTGCTGCTGTCAGAAGAACAGAAGAAACATCTGCCTACAGAGAGGACTGTTCTGGTGGGCAAAGTCCAAATTCCATTCTTCAGAAAAAAAAAAAAAGTGAGGAATTAATGTCTGTTCAAAATTTCATTGGAAGTGTATCTATATGTTTAAAAATGGAATTGTCCGAATTTAAAAACAAAAATAATTTTATTCTATCACCATTTTTCTTTGTTCAGTCCTGAACTGGAGATCCAAACAGCTGAGAAAACATGGAATAGTCTGGTGGGCTACATTAAAATGAGAGTATCTCCTGTATATTCCTAAGGTAAGAATACAGACCACACAGAAAGGCATTCTGAGAAAAAGATTTCGTAGAGGAACACAGGAGACCTCAATTATTATCTAGCAAGGTGAGTAATATGCATGTGGCTATTTGTTAAAAAAAAAAA
>VXAX01000099.1:437691-464627 GCA_013399835.1 Leptocoma aspasia | reverse complement strand
TTATATTAATTTATTTTCTTTTTGTGAATCACTATTAAAAAATTACTGATGTAAGCAGAGGTTTTATCACTCCATATTATGAAAAGTCATGTATATTTACAATTAAATATGAATTGCAATAAGCAATGTCTAAGCACAGCTGTTGTCCCTGTTACTGTAAAAGAACAAGTATAAATTTTTTCTCCAAATAGAAGTTTAGTGGCTATTTTCCAATTTGATTTCCGCTGACCACAGACGCAGAATAAACCAACACAGCAGGATAAATAATTGTGGCTGTTTCTTTATAGACAGATAAAGACTCATGATCATTAACAGTAAACAATAACTGCCAACAATAAACATTTAATGATACTCATAAAAATAATTTGCCATTGTGAAGCTCAACAAATTTAAGACAATTTCGCATTAAATTGGTAGTTGTACATTTAAGAAGACAGTTTTTCACTGAAGGACAGCAAGTGATAAAACAGCCACTATCTCCTGATTCTGGCTGTTTAAAAAGATATTTTCTGAAACTGAGCATTCTGGTTTTTTCTTCCTGCACATTCTCCAAGGGATCACCTTGCCTTGCTCAAAACTTCAATGGGTGCTACGCTGGCAGAAACATTGTGGAAATAATGCAAAACAAGTGCATTTTATAATTGCCAGTTTTGCAACCAGGCAAAACTACGACTAATGCTCTGTTCAGGGAGCAATTTTGCTCAGTTTTCACCAGTAAGTGTGGTCCTCAATGCAAGAAATTACTCTTCTCCTTTCAATCTGCAAAATACACGGACCAGATGGGTGGAAGCCGATTGTTTTCCTCGGAACATGTTTGTACTACACAGTTATTAAACTGGCTCTGTGTACGTCACAATCAGACCAAAGATTCAGATTCAGGACAGGACTTAATCATTTGTCAGCCCCAGTCATCTGAATGTCCCACAGTTACCCGAACATTCACAGAAACACACTTTTTGAAGGAAAAATGGGAAGGGGTGAATTTTTAATCTTAACATTTTTTAAGCCAAGAGATGCCAGAGCAAGAAAATAATTAGGCACATCCAGCTTATGACACAGTCAGCTACTGGATCATACATAAATTGACTTAAGATTTCAAATGATGATAATGTGGGTTTTAAGTCTGTGGTTATTTGTACCAACTGCTAAAAATCATCATTTGAAGTGTGGTTTCAAAAAAGACATCTTCAACTAGCTTGACTTACTTTCCTGAAATCCACTGGATGAAACTGAATTTAAAATGCAGAATGCAATTTTGTCCCATGTACAATGCTATGAAATTCTTTGGAGTTCTGTGGCCATCAATTAAATCAATAAATGAAATAAATAATTAATATAAACTTACATACAAATGTAGATAAAAAATGAAATGCTACTTAAATGGAAGCATTGACTTCAGTCATACCAATTTCAGATAAATTATAAGAACTGGAGTGGGAAAGTGAGGAAAAAACATTGCTTACATGTAGTTTCAGTTAAGGTACACCTGAAATGACAGTTAATTACCATATAAAAATAACTCTCCTGGTGGAAGTCTTAACTCAAATTAAGTGATAGAAATTAAAGCACCTAAAGTCCCTGCAATTTTAACATCTTTTCATTCGACTGCTGCAGTATTGCTCTTAAAAGTAATCAGCATCTCTTAATCTTTGTGATCATTATTTCTCTAAGCATCTGCTATCACATTATCAAGGTCTTGAAGTGTTTTTGAGCCTTTTTGATCATGAGTTGGCACATCAAAAGTCAGACCCTGTGGATATTTAAGTGTGCTCACAAGAGAACTCTGGTAATGGTAGTTGACATCTGCATTCATCCACAAGAGGAGCAATCTCACCAGACTCTTTGCTCCATAGCAAACAAACTTTATTTTGAGAAGTTAGGTTACCTCAAAAGAAAAGCAGGACATAATATAAGTATACTGTCACAAAAACCAGACTGATAATTCAGCTGAACTTCAGCAATGAAATCCCCAAAGTGATTTTTACATCCCAAAAGCAAATAGAAAAACCTGCATTTAAAAAAAAAATCTTATTTTCTCTTGATCCAACACTCTTAAGATCCTTATGTTCCAGAGGAATCTGGTGTAAATAACAGAAAATTTCAGATTACAGAACTGAGGTGAAATCAGTTGATAGGCTTCCTTTTCTACGTGGACTCAGCAGGCTAATTTGTCAAGGAAGTTCTCAGGGTGGTAATAGTGATTGTCAGTAATATCTATCTGTAAAATTCCAGCAGAGCGAATGGCTGGAATAAGTGTCAAGAAAACTCTGTTATCTGCTGTACTAATAACCACAAGTCTGTACACATCATGCTGAGAAAACCTCCAGAAGGAGCAATGTCATTACCTTAAAGTTTCAGGTTGGCTTGATGAGCTGTTTATTCCAATTAACACAGATGGAAATTGCTGGGTAACTACCACCCTCGTTTGGGAAGACTGTCTAATGTTCACACTATGATGAGCTCTGAAACTTTTTTTTGAGGATCACTACATTTAAAGCAACATTTAATCACATATGGCAACTACAAATTTTATCTCCTCATCCTGTAATCATAGACAGAAATAAATTTCTAAGGAGTGTTCACACATCTAACAGAAAAAGTAAAATACCTGAAACTGCCTCTGATCAAAGCATAAGTTAAATCCTCATTTTACAAAAGGCTGCCAAAATTCTGTTTCAATGTTCAAAGTCTATATTCCTGGTCATTATGCAGCTAAGGGAATGAGCAAAACACTATAAAATGGTGTCTTGCAAAAAGCATGAAATGGTCCCTTCTGTCCTTTTCAATATTTGTTCTTCTAAGCATTAATGAAGATGGTGGTACATACTGTGTATAATATTATCTATGAATTAGCATTTATAACTATATATATATAACTTTTATAAATTAGTATAATTTTGTGTGTACAAAGACAGATTTATTTCACAGGATACTAGATTAGAAAATCTAATCTTCATTTTCAATGAATGTTGTAGAACCCTAATTTATTGATCTACTTTGTGTTACTGGTTCTTTCTTCTATTTTAATTTTTGAAAATGATTCCCAAGAATTTTCAAAATATTCCATGGAAAAAAGTTCCTTTGTGCTAAGATCTAAGGTGTGCATGATTGAAGGTTTCATTCCACAGGCTTACAAGCTGAGCTTCCACCAAATTAGGAGGTGGAAGGATGTGTTCATTGCAATGGAAAGATCTAAATAACGAGACCCTTAACACAAGAAAAAGTTTCACAGAAAGATTAAAAGTATTTGCTGGACCAAGACAGATAAAGATCATTTTAGTCAACAGATAGAAAAGCTCAGGTCAGCACAGTGACCAGTTTTTCTCAAGAGCAACATCCATTGAAACACACAGTCTGAAGGTGGAACAAGGTTAAGCCTTACCAAAATGGGAAAAAAACCTCGAATCTGACCTAGATTATTTTACCATCTACACTTACCATGTACAATTTTGAAAATAGCACCCACAATTGTGAATCCTAAACTTTGACCTGATTGACTGATTCTTTTGTTCTAATGATTTCCCATTATTTCACCTTTTTTTCATTTCAGGCAGAATTACTACATATTTACAAAACAAAACCAACCCACAACAACAAACAAACAGGAGAGAACTACGCAAAGTTGCTTAGGGAGAATGAGAAAATTAGCACCTCAGGATGTTTTTTCTTAAACTTGAAAATTAAGGCAGCGGAATTTACTTGTGTCTATAACACAGAAGGAAACATCTCAGTCTAGATGAAGGAACTGGATACATACAAACAACTACATCTATGGAAATTATTCTGGAAGCTGGATGGCCCATGACCACTGGGATGTGTCTCACATCAGAGCTTTCAATTCAACTAAGGGTGCAAGTTACTACAGTGTTCTTGTGACTTAAAAATTTATGTCTGAAAAATCACTATATTAGAGCAAATTTTAGATCAGGATAACCTCTTGTTCAAGTTATCCAAAAGAATTGGATAAGGTGAAATAATCATGCTGCAGAAATATTTCTGATTTTTAGGAAATAGAATACAGTTATATTCAGTGATGTTTTTAAAACAACATGGAGACACTACATTCACATTACTGGATGGTAATGTGAACAACATTCCTCTTAATCTTCAGTATCTCTCACAGTAGTAACAGCAGGATGAAATTACCAAAGTGAAAAATACTGTATAAGAACTGGTATTCTCCCACACGTATAGGATACCTGTGTCTGCTTCAGAGAGATTCATCCTGAGTTTTCTACAGCCCCTGTAAACGCCGTCAGCATTAGGCAACCGCTGGACTCTTTCTTATGTTCTCTCAAAGCTTGTTACATTGGTTTATGCTTCCAATAGGTGTCAGAAGGAGTGGAAGTCAACAGCAAGGGGTGGCATAATTGGATGACAATAACAGTATTATTGGCACATGAGAAATTAAAGAAGTATTGATTACCTAAAAGATATGAAATATGCACCTTATCTAGTGCAACTTCCATACTGAGGCTTTGAAACAGACACTGTAATTTAGAACTTCTAATTTTAAAGTCTTGTAGATGGGAAATCCTCAGCCTTCCTCTCCAGAGTAATCAACTGAGACATGTTTACTATAAGATTTTATACCACAACCTTATTATTTAACAATGTTTCTTGCCAGCAAACATACCAGTTGCATGAATACCTAAACCAAACGTATCCTCCACTGCTTGCAAACTGTTAGAAAGAAAAACTGGTCTTTTCTGTGCTAATTGTTGACATTATATGTTACCAGGAGTAGAGTGAATATCGAGTATGATTTTACACAGCAAGATAAAGAATGCTCCTAGACAGTAAACCCTGGATCCCAGCCCTGAAATCCTATTTTGTACTCATTTCTTTGGCTTTGGGAAGACATTAGGACAGCCTGTAGCTTACTAGAAATAAAGCATTGACACTGATAATCCTAGTTTAAGCAGCTGTTCTGCAGATGCAAAGGAAGATTTAGAATGTTTCCTGGACAAGCAGCCTGAAAATTACTCTCTCACAGACGAATAAGCATCAATACAAAACACACTGTTACAAACCTTGTATTTCTATGTAACAGATAATGAAAAACCATCAGTCCATTGTCGTTATTTGCCAAGCAGCCAGCCCAGCATACCATTTTACTACTTGTATTTAAGATATTCTATTAATAAACAATATTTCTTAACTGCTTTCATTCTGTCTGCACATGCTGATTAAAAACTTCATAACTTAACCCAACTCTTTCAACATCAGTCATGTATGTAACAAGGAGATTAATTCCTGAAAGTATAACTGTGTTCCTCTTTTGGATTTGGAAAAAAAAAAAAAAAGCTTTAAAATAGTGAAAATTAGTGCTAACATTTTATTCTGCAGGAATTTCTCAAGTTAAGCATAATATTTCTATGGACTTCTAATGACGAATATCCTGTGCTCTCAATATTCAATTCCAGTTCTAGTTGTCTTTTAGATGTCAGAAGCCAGTGGGTATTAAGAGATAAATTGTACTCGGCGCTACTTAAGTCCAACAAATAACATGAAGAAGATGTTTGAAATTAAAAGTCACACAATGGAATATTTTAAATGAAAACATTTTAGTATCAGTAGCAGCACATGTTGATGATGAAAAATACACAATGGCATGGTACTGTGTGTTGTATTATGCAAATGGATGCAGCAAAGGTCAAAGCTTATCTCAATCTCATAATAATGTAGTCTGCAGAGAATAATGAATTTACAGTGTGCTTTCTTATATTGTGTACCACAACACTAAAAGCCGTTTTATTTGGGATTTTTCTTTTTTGTTGCAGAGAGAAATAATATCAAAAGTTTTCAATTTTCTCTTTGGGGACCAGAGGGGAAGGGAAGCCACAGTTCTTTATTTTCCATAGCAACACCAAGCTAAAATTAAGCACTAAAAATACTGTCTTTTAATTACTAAAATGCTGCTGAATTTTGGTGTTTAGCAATGAGATCTCTGTGCCCAACAGCTGCCTTACATTACAAGAGCAGAGGTGTTTGGACAATTTCTATGAAGCAAGCAGTACTATAAGGATTCAGTTATACTACACAGTTCCCTACACAGGGTTACAGTTTAGTTTGGATTATATATTTGTAAATTACTGAAGCCCTGTGCTGGAGATGGGAAGCGTCATCCAGAGCAGAGAGGTTATGCAGTTGGAAGCATGAAAAGCCAGGATGTGAACCTGTCTTTGAGGTGCTGGTGAGAAGCTGGGAAACTGGTGTTCCATAAATTCTGGTTCTGCCACTGTAAATCCCATCTTCTCCATACACTGGTCCAGCTCTATTTTCCTCTGTCTGCCAAAGAGAAAGACAATTTCTCGGCTTTGTAAGAGAAAGACCCTTCAAGAGCTGATGTTCAGAGCAGCCTATGCTACGTTATGCAATCTCTTTTTCACACCTATTTTTAAATACACATTACACATATAGAGTTTTAAAAAGACTGGTCCTCTGACATAAGCCTACAGAGAGCAGATCTCTAAGCAATAGGATGAGATGTATTCTTTCAAATCTGAGGGATCTTATTCCTTACTTTCAAATATTTGTACTGTCTTGTCGATTTGAGCTGGAAGCTAAATATAGCTGCTTGACTATCAGATGGGGTCACACTGCACAGATGACAGAAAACTACCATGACCAAGTAGTAATAATTATGTTACAAGAAGCCATGTTTTACACAACTGGTTTACATAATTAACTGAGGGTTAATTTGTCCCAAGGAAGTCTGTCATTTATCAGGAACTTTAACTCCCCAATTCCAGCTTCAGTTCCTTTAGCTTATTTTTCCTTGTATTTTCTAGGAAGATGCATGCTTGTGGTTGTTTAAAGGGAACCTGAACAATGTGATCTTCATGGGATCCAGTGGTCTCTAAAGCTCATTCCCTGCTGTTTGCACAGGTCAGAACAACTCTTGTGTGGTTTTCATCTCCTTTATGTGAGAAACTTGCACACAGGCAAGCACCTTTCTCCATCCCTAGCAGTCATTTGTCAGTTTAACCTCAAGTGTTCATCACAAGATGCGGAACTAGACCAGTGGCAATGCCATCCAAACTAACACAGATCCAGTTGTCCTTATGCCAGTTACCTTTACACAATCCAAATGCAACACCAGCAATTTCCAGGGAAGGTGAAAATGCTGCAGAGTAGTTAATGTTGACAGCAGTTGCTAAAAGGTCATTTAGAGACATTCATTAATTGTTTGCTGTAGTAGACAGTCATTATTGGCAGCAGAAATTAGCAGAAAGCGCTGTTATTGTCAGAAAGCATTACAAGAGTGTCATTTGTCAATATGTGCTCTTCTACAGAGCAGCAGGCTAAGAGAACTCCATCTTTCAATTTAAATGGGAAAAAGAAATAGCATAAATACCCTGGGCATGCTTTTATCTGCATCTCCTGATATGGGCACTGAAGATTCTTTAGGAAGTCTGTATCAGCCCACTAACCTATCTGGGAGCAGAAAAGCAGGAAATATGCAGAAGGATTTTATCCTAAATTTCAGTTTCTAGAATTCTACTATGAGTTTTCCCAGAATGAAGAATCTCTGTGACTACCCACCTGTCAGTCAGGCACATTTAGCACTAACTCTGTTTCTAAGCACAAATACTTAGTAGTTGCTATGTAAATGAAATCAGATCTGTTTGCCCTTTATTGGTAAGGGGAAAAATATATTAAGATTCAAGATGCCTTTTTTTTTTTTTTTTGCTCCATATATTTGAGCAAATACAACCATAATACATTAAAGACTTGGAAGGTAGAAGTATAAATCCAAGTTGCATCTCTTTATAATTTTCCATTATGGCAGTACAATAATGGAATTAATAAAATTTTCATTTTAATGCTGTCAAGTTACATTAAAAAGCATTATTTAGCCCTCCCCAAGCCTACACTCTAATAAATGTCAAGTTCCCAATTATTATGTATTTAAATATTTGTACAAAGAGCCTTTAATAATGAGAACACACGGCAGATATGTGTGCTGTTGCACTATTAAACTGAGATAAATAACCTGGGACAATTATTCCCAGTCTTAATAAAGCTGATTTTCTAATCAAATGTCAATAAAATGACTTGTTTTTTGTATAGACACAGTTGCACTAATAACTTAGAATTACTATTTAATAACTTTCAGAATGAACACAGAAGCACTTGGTTTGGTTTTTTTTTATGACACCCTTCATTCTCCTACTGGCTTCCTACACCTCAAGCACTCGGAATCCTTTTCATTCAGTAAAGCAGCCAAAGGCTGACACTTCACTTTCATTCCCATCTTTGTCCCTGTCACAGGAGAAGTGACAAGCAAGAAGATGGGAGAGATAACAGAAGAAAGGGAATAGTTTATAGGACAGCACCTTTGGTGTGCAGTGTATTTCGTCGCTCCACCAGCCAAGCGTCTGTTCTCAGTTAGATTGTCCCAACATTTTCTGTAAGAAAGAAGATGAGCAAATTCCTGTACGCTTTCCCTGGTTCAGTCCTTAATTTAACTGTCTGCTGGATGCATTCAGTTTTCTAGGAGAAGTTCAAAAACTGAAAGCCAGTGTAATACCATGGGACAGGAATTACAAAGCAACTAAATGGAAACTGGCAATAGCAGAAGTGTTGATGCAAATCTTATGTCTTTGGGGCTGCTGACAGCTTTGAGTACTAATTTTGACTTTGGCCATAATTCTTCTCCTAACTCAAGAGCTTTCCTTTTTATTATATTCATTTACAACGAAATTGAATTTTTAAATGAATTTACGTAGTGAAAGTGGGGGACATGTTTTCACTTCAAAGTATTCTAACATATTCTTAAGGGACTTGTTCATGTACCCTGTTGGTGAATCATCGAGGGAAAGATGGTTGCTGTGTTACAAAAGCAATAAAACATGCAATTTACTAAAACTATCTGAAAATATTATCCATGGAAGAATGAATCTGATTAGCTAACAGCAACAGATAGGTTTATGATTGCAAGTTTTATGACTACTTGATAACATAAAGCACTTTTTTTTTTTCTCAAAGGAAGTTGCAGCACTTAATGCATTTGCTCAGCTTAGTGTTGTCAGCACTATAAATCACTCAACAAGTTGCACTCCTCAGAAATAAAAACTGCACTGTATGGTTAGAAATTTACAGTGTGCTAATAAATTACTTGAGTCAAAGGCATTTATTGCTGATGAAAATATAAATAATATCACCTGTTACTTACATTTAATAATGACCATAACTGACCTGGAGCAAGTTGTTCCTTACATGTAAAATCAGCAAAAGATGATAATCTTTGATGATGGGTTTCAATTACACTTGCAAGATGCAGTAATACAAGATAACTAGATGATACACTTGGATGACAGTTTTTTATAACATTTTCCTGGCTGGAAATATTGTTTTCTAGTTTTTTCTCAGCTTTGGGGCAGAACGAATTATTCAGTTGCTTTAATGTATCCACAAATCACATTTTCTCAGTGTTTGTTTCAAGCTCTGTTGTGTTGATTCTATCACAAACAAATATTAATGGAATGGCACAATCACACTTGCACAGAAAAGAAATCTTGAGGCTCTGCATCCTGGCACTGTCATCCAGTACAAAAGGGCAAGTGACTTCAGGAATACTCTTTGTTATAACTCTACTATTGCTATTTTAAAGACTATTATTTACGGACTATTAATTATTATTTTAATGCCACATCAAAGAACTTACTGACAAGACAGGGTTTGACACAAGAATGAGCTTAAAAGAAATTAAAATTAGTGCAGCATCATCTATAAAAGTACCTCTTTGACTTGATCTCATATTAAGGAAAAATTGGGCAGAACGCAGCTGAATAGGTGGTGGCAGATCAGAGTAATCCAAGCACTAAAGAAAAGCAATGTAAAAAATAACCCAGCAGCCAATTTAGTAGAAATGACAGGATAACCTTTTCTGGGTGTGTGGTCTGAAGTTTCATTAAGGCAGAAGTTCCCAGACTATTTTCAGTGGAGATGCAGGTATTGAGACTGCAGATGTTCCACAGACAGCTCATTAGTCACACAGTGACACTCCGTTCACCAGGCTCCTTCCAGCTGAGAAACTCAAAAGACATACAACAAAAAAATATTAGAAAGTGTATTAATGATGTTCACATTTGCCTATGAGCAATCATCATTATTACAGAAAGGCCTCTGTCTCAAAGGACATCCTCAGAGAGACAATAAGTCTTCCTAGAACAATCTCTATTAAAAACAGCAAATGAAGGCTGTAGAACTTTGGCATGCCTAATGTTGGAATGATGAACTACAAACATCTGAAGGAGTTTAACGAGATTCTTTTGTTAGTCTGAATTGTGCTTAATAAAGCATCAAAAAAAAAATCAGATTTTTCTCAAATTCATCACAGTTTTACCTTACCCTGGACTGTCTGACACACAAATCTGCAGATTAATTAGTCCTCTGAAAGAGCTACGTGGACACAAGATTTCTGTCTAAATAAAGACCCCTTGCAAGCTGTTTTTCCTGCTTCTGTGGCTCAAGAAAACCACCCATTAAACTGGAAACAACAGATAATTAGCCCATAACTGCAGCTGCTTGCCTGTTGTCTGGTCTATTTACATATCCTTGAAACTATTATGCCCAATTAGTAGTTTGGATTGTTTCTCCCTTCTAGTGGTAAGGAGGGAAGAATCTCTTTAAAAATGTGGTCTCTCTTAGGCTTTCCACTGAATCTGCCACTCAGCCAGCCTTAGACCACTGCTATAAGGTGGAAAGCTGTGCCTTAATAAACCAGTTGCTGTTTTTCCCTGTACCTAGTAGTCTGTACTGGGTACATGCACTCCACTGTACAGACACTGCCAGCTGAGTACACTCCGCAGCTAACAACCTGAAAGCAACTCTAATTTAAAGCACTCCAATATTATATGCACATTCTCCCTGAAGAAATGTAGAATACTTGTGAAATATTGCTTTTGAGAGTCTTGGTTTAGCCACTGGAACACTTACACACCTAAAAAAATCAATTCTAGCTTGTACAATTTTATGTTTTAGTTTGTGGCTACAGTAAAACAGAATGAATTCTTTTGGTGCCAGATTGAATACTTTAACAGAAACATTTAAAGTAAGTATTATCTTGAATAGCACTAGAACATCAAAATACTTAGTGCTATGGAGGAGTTGCCTTTTGCTCATAGCAGATAAACAAAGACCACAGGATACTACATTAAATACTCAGATTTTCAGCTATACATAATTCCAATGTCTTAATTCCTCCTGAAATCATGACTCCCTGCAGACCTCTCCCAAGCAATGAAGACACGTACTCATCTCATAACCCAGAGAGTGCTGCCACCAGGATTCCCAGTGCAACCTGCAGAGAGTGCTGGCCAAGGAGCTGTTCCTCCCAAAGTGCTGAAGAGGAGTCACGGGCTTGCAGAGGACAAGCTATCTCACAGTCTATCCTGTGGGGCAGTTCTTCAACAGGAATTAAGAAATGTGTCAGTAATAGACTCTTCTGTCTGTCTGGGAAGGAGTTTAGCATTCTCCTTACCTGAGTTTACCAGACCTCTCCCTAAGTGTATTCTCCCCATCTGTTCTCCTCCTTCAAGAGATTTTACTGCTTTCTCTCAGGCTGAATTCCCATTGCTAGGGCAATGTCACTTCTGTTGCCTAGCAGCAGGGTCTTTGGGATCTTCTGTTGTGACTTCTTTGCAAAAGAAGGCGTGAAGTCACCATTTGAATCCCCTGTCAAAATCACCTTTGGAGGCGAGTGATGTGCACCACCAAAGCCTCTGCAATGACCAGTAGCCGTAGAAGCTGGGATTCTTCACTCTCCAGAAACAGCAATCTGCCTTGCTCTGAGGACACGTTTTCATGCTGCTGCCAGCACAGCAGCTTAAGGAAAACATCATGGCTGGTGTCTCACATTGCTTGTTCCCCTTCAGCCTCAGTGTTCAGGCTGGCTGCTTGCCACTCCTGCTGCTACTTCGACTGGCCTCACGTTACACAGGTCTTTGCAGTGCACCTACCTGCAACATTCCTAAAAAAAATCAGCATCCCCAAAACATTTTGCAGGCCTAGGGGAAGGTTTTAATAAAGTAAAAAAATCTTCTGTGAACACAGAAAAATCAGTGCATTTGTCAATGGTTACAGTTATGACAAACTGATTTTTCATTTTTAATTTTATACTATTTTCCTTATATTTTACTTATTTCAGAGGGCTACAATTTCCTCAAATATTCTTCAGTTAATGCAGCATAGAAATTTGGCTGCCATTACCTATATCAAAGAACATTTTTGCAGCCACATTGTTAACCTCCAGCCCAGCATTTGCAAACAAAATTCACTTAGGGAACTTTTACTTACACTAGATGTTCATGGATTTGTGTTGTCTTCTAACACACTGTATTAAAAGTGAATTCTTCTATTGCAACACATTTTTGAAAAAGCTCTTGCTGTATCAGAACCACAAAAATTTTACAGAAGGTAAAAATCAATATAAGTCTTGATTGCCTATAAATAAGATGGAATGACAGATCAGTCGCTTTCTGGCATTTCTGGCTGAAAAGTAGCTTAGGAAACACATGCCATGGTAATGACACCATGGAGAGAAGAAAAGGAATCCACCCATTATTTCAAGCACCAAAAGAGCAGAAGGATAAGCCAGGTGAGTGTTGACATTATGTAAAATCCTCAACCAATTTTAGTGTGTTTTCTACCTTAAAAATACAACCCCCTTAAAGAAAGGGTTGTGTCCCACTCCTGCAGCTCACAACTGCAGTTTAGAAAATTCTAGTCTAAATTCCAACTCAAGAATCTATTTTTGGTACTGGCTGCAGCCAATCTCCATGCCTCATTTCAACAATTATGCCATTAAGCGTTTGGATTAAGCACTTTTGTAGTGCATCTGCACAATTAAATACCAGTGGCTTTATGGTGGGAAACCTCTTGCTGTGGTGAACACAGAAGCCCATCTCATTGACATACAAGCCAGCCATCCTCTCATTCCCTGCATCATGCATAAAAAGAAAACCTATTTTCATACTATCCCAAATGCACATGACAGCACAAATACAGTGCTTTCAGCTTTACAGTATCCATTACAATTAATGATCCAAAAGTCCTTGGCATAAACTGCAAAAAGCCCTTTCTTTTTGAATAAGGAGACCCCATCAAAATTCTACAGGCACCTGAACTGACTACAAATGAACACAAATATTCACTGGCATTTTGTTACAAACAAAGGCCTTTTCTCTATGAAGTTGTCTCACACAGGATTTTACTGCCCTGGATTTCTAGTATAACAGAGAACATAACACTATTCCTAGCAGATAAAGCTAAGAATGTGTGGTTTATGATATTTCATGAGATAAGGCCAATAACAGAAGAAAATATTAATGTTTTATGTCTTTTTTTTTGCCTTCATAAATCAGTAGAGCTATTTCACCATCACTCAGTTTATTCAGTCAATTAGACTGCTCATTATGCTACCATAAATCAAGTAACAAATGAGAAATCTCGCAGAACCTCTGATAATACAAAAAGAGAAGGACCATCCAAGTAGACTACAGGCTAGGAATTTGTAAGTGGAGGGGACAAACTAAATTAGTGTGCAAAACTTACCTAAGCACTGAAATTCTGTTTAGTTAGAAGGCACTGAGTTGACAAAAGCTCAAAACTTAGTAATTAATTCCTTCTCCCTTCAGGACTGGAATAGCAGAAAAGAAAATCAGCATTTTACTACTTCAATTCTGTGTTAAATCCTGTCTTTTTGACACCCCATTTGTCAAGGTTAATATTTGCCTTTCATTGTCCCTAAATAAATTCTGCTTATTATACTTACTAACATTACCTGGAATTTTATAGTAGAGTCAGCATTTGCTCTGTTATGAACTCTGCATAGGTATTTTCAACTCTTTCCTCTGGGTGAAATTATTTCTGCAACAATGGCTATTCTAGGTGTCTATTTTGGGATGAACCTATATTCAAGCTACTGCAAAAAGGTTGTCATTAAAATACAAATGCAGAAGAAATATACTTCTTGGATTGCTTCATCCTTGTTCCACAGCACTCACATTTGTATTGATTTCCTAATGAATGCACACAAGATGAGGGAAGTGCTGACTTTTCTTGCTCTGCCATTTCCATTGCTGCTTTTCTTGTCTAAGTGAGGTGCAGTATCTCACTGAACTATTAAAAAAGAAAGACTAACCGTAGGAAAATAAGTTTCTCTTACAGCATAACCATTGTAGAGCTTCTCTCTTAAGGCACTAGGTGTTAACTAGCTTAGTGCATTAAAAAAAAAGTGACACCTGTGATTTAGTATTTTCTAGAATGCACAGCTTGAAAAAATGGCAGTTTGGAGAGCTAGTAAAACACTGACTGAAGCACCATGAGAAGCATACTCCTATCCCTTCACCCTCAGCATACAGAAATTCCATGGATTGTATTGTGTAAGATTCTCCTAGTGATTATGGTAATGAGTTAGGCTGAAATAAGGTACTAAAACATAGCCAGTCAGAGGTTTGAGAAGTTTTCCTAGGACATCAGTCCCATTTTCTTAGCTGTGAGACCTCTTGAAGATGTCATTTAGGGATAATATCTAAACCATTAGCTGACACCAGGAAGATAGAGATGGTAATTCGATGCCAGTGTAAGTACAGCTCAGAATGCCAAAGAGCAATGCTGAACTCACACTTTGACACTGACCTTAAACAGATAAATCCTGTCAATAAGATGCTTTCCTAAAGGCAAGGCACAAGGCAAATTACCATAATTGTCTTGTTTCTTGACAATTAGTTCACCTAATGCGTTTAATACCACTAGAAATACCATTTGCCACAAGACAATAGCAGGTGACAGACTGTCAAAGCTTATTCCCATGGACTCTGCTTCAGAGACAGTTCCCTATCTGCTTAGCAGGCCATTTCAGAGCACACCACAGGCTGACAAGGGACAGTACATTCACACTGAAATGTATGGAGTTAAAAGTCCCTGAAATATTACGCTTTAGCTCTTGAAACGTTTATTTGCATAGTACATCAAATGAGAAGGAACTTTGGCAGCTGTGCACTCTATACAAAAAAAAAAATTATATTACCTGAAAATACGCTGTTATGCTAGAAGGAGTTACAAGTAAAACAAACAAACAGAAAAAACCCCTCACATTTTGTGCTTGTCACATAATAGGTTATGAATTTTCCATGAAGAGTAGATCTGTTCTGACACTGCAGAGGTGAAAGCCTTCCTGATTTAACAGTATTTACTTAATTCAGGTCCCAAAACTGCTTACAGACACCACTGAAGAAAATCATGACCAAGAAAGCCAGGCCACAACCTCATGTATGCCAGGGGCATATGCCTAGGGCTTTTTATAACTAGAAATCTGCTTAATATTAAACCAAGTGAGAAGTTTGAACATATCCATGGATCCAGAAGGTTTTTTGTAAAGGTGTGACTGTAGCTTTTTTCCTGCCACCAATTCAGCAGTATTCTGAAACTTTGTGGGGAGAAGAAATAGCAATAGAAGTAGTGTAGCTGCATGAACTCTGCATTGACAAATGAAAAAGTTTCATACTTCTGTTGCCCATTCAAGTACTTCACTGTTGTCAGTTACATATTAACTTCCTTACAAATATACCTGTGGCTGAGTTTTGAATTAAGTACCTTGGATATAGATAGCAGCAGAGTTGGGCCAAAATGTACTTGGTGCCCTATTATTTTATCTATCTCTCTACCTGGGTTTTTAGTACCTTCAGCACACTACTTTAGACCACAAAGACAAGGCTAATTGGACTTCACAGAAGGCAGGGAAGACATTACAATCTTCTGAAAATAACTCTCAAAGGCTTTTAATTTCAAAGAGGCTTTCCTCCTTTTCAAGAGAAGGAGTCCCCTGCCAACTTTCTCATAAGAGCAGGCCAGTTTAAACATGTCACAAAAGCACAGCAAGCAGTAACAGAGGCTGCTCCCCTATACCAGTGATCCCAGTTGTTACACACCTGAGGTTGGTTACTGGCCAGAGCCCCAAGCTGGGAAACAGGAAGCCTTACAGAGGGTGCTCAAATACTGTGTAATGGCCTTGGAACAGGCTCCACAACAGAGTGAGATGGAACTACAAGACACACTGAAAAGTCTGGAAAATCTGTGACAACAATTGCTACAGTGATTTTGAATTTGCTTAGGTACCACCTCTCCATTGTAAGCAGGAACAAGTAGGCTTAATGGTACATAATGCTGTGATTCCCTGCCAAAATTTAATTGTTCTCTAGTAAATATTCCATGATTTTCCAGATAAACATGGTCCCTCAGCACTATTGTGACAAGAAAGAAGCTTACATCTAAACTTGTACTTTTGGTACCACTTTAGATATGTTCTCAGGAAGCCTTTTCTCAACTGCTGTTACACAGAGAAGGAAAGAGAATAGACCATTACAAGCTACTCCGGGTTCCAAACTAAGGAGATTTCACAACTAAAATACTATTCAAGCAAATTATATCCCTCTTTCAACTTACTTGAAAAGAGCTTCCAAGATAGCTTATTTCATAGATAAAAATTGTTGCAGTAAAACTGATTAAAATGTATTACATTATTTATAGTTCAAAGTTATCTCTGCTTCAGGCAAGGTATTTATACCTTTCATCTGGATTAACTATTTTTTACCAAGCATTTTTTAAACGCATGTCACTCAATTTTAATTCAATCCATTACACCTGTAAGTCTATTTTGGAGAGATTTCTAAGGATTTATTTCACAATAGATGAGCTTAATGTGTATTTCAGTGGGAGACAGGATGGGTGCTTGGAGAGATATGGAGAGATGATCCATGTATTAGTCTCCTAACACAATAATTCAGTATAAAAAGAGACACGTGAAATGTATACACTGGCTGGTATTTAAAGCTTGTTTCAATCCATCTTCTCTTTCATACCTGAAAAAATATGCTGAAGCCACTGATAACATTTCCTTTAGGAGCACATATTATTAGTGGTTATTAACACACACTGACTGGTGTGTTGTCAACTGATAATTTCACAGTGGTGCAGTTACATCAAGAAAGCAATTTCTGTATTGGTTTCCTAAATTTGAACAAAAGGCTGCTATCTGTTGCACACAGACCATCGGGCACTTCTCTATTTCCTTTCTGTTAGCTGCTGAGGGGAGCTCCTATATCAAAACTAGAAGACTTGAAGAACTTCAGGCAAAATCTACATTTTGAATACGTACTGATGAAGCCTGTTACAGAAATTTTATGTTTTTCAGGTCATTCCTAGAAAGTGTGAAATTCTGCTCTTATAACCAATATATCATTCTTTTTCTTTTCCTCATATTAAAAGGTACAGCTGCATTACATTCCCTTGTGCTGCAACATCTGCATGTTGATTCCATTTTAAAATGTTTAGGTATTTGTTCAGCAACTTCCTACACACTGAAGAATTTTTTTCTCCCCAAAGCAAAAAAGCCCCAAACTAATCTTCTCTCAAGCACAAATGGAAGTGTCTGATAATAAAAAATAGCCAGTCTAGTACTTTTCAGCTACATTTCTGAAAACGCCAACAGAAGAAATGCCTTTCACTCCAAGTCTTCTGAAGTAAATTGATTCGGTTTGGTGAGCACTACCCAGCTGCCTCGGTGTCATCTGGAATAAGTAGATACATCCTTTGCTTTGTAAAATCCACGCTCACAAATTACTGTGCATCATACCTGCCTCAACGTTTCCCTGAGCAGCTTAATGAGATCCTTGTTGACTTCAATCTTACAAGGTTTAAACCCGAAGCTGCTGTTGGAAGCTCCTGGCATTTGTTCAATGTTTACTTGGCACATGGTACACTTAATATTTCAGTTGAGAAATGACTGTTGCTATGTTTTGCACAACATTCTCAGACAGCTTAGAAGGACAGTAGGGCTAAACACAGCCCTTTTGCTTATTCTGTTGTTTTGGGGGGGACATTTTCCATCTCCCTGCCATACGTTTCTGCTTTATGCAGCAGCATTTGTTTACATTTGCATGACATATCAAACACACTAAAAGCTCTTTGTCATGTGTTATCAATGTTTCCCATATCATGTCCCGCTTCCACACTGACAAGTTAGACAAAGAAATTCTTGTTGGACAGCAAATTAACCAAAGTCACAAAATTTCTTCAAGTTTTTGCAGATTGATTGTGTTCTGCTTTTCCCTTAAGGGACAAAATGCACACAAACAAAGTGAAAAAATATTTTTCTCTCAAGAAACAACTCAAGCTATTTAGCGAGTAATAAGAAAAAAACAGTGTCTATTGATTGTTTATGAATCCTTCCACTCAGAAAACAATCCATCATTCCTTGCTTCTTGGGCGAAGTGTTTAGATAAAATTCAAATACAGGCATGAGGCTTAAGTACAAAAAAAAAAGACACTTATTGACAATGGACAGCTAAATAATACCGCATCTACCAAAAACATTGCTGTGAAAGACTCGTTTTTGAAGGAATAAGAGTTACACGTGTGCCATTCTTTCAGGGACAGTACCTCAGTAAGTCATAACAGATGCCATTCTGCTACTTACCCCATTACCCATCTTTCAGACAGAGTCACATACTGGATTCACTACACCATACTACAGACTGCACTCTGCATGGGAGATGCAACACAGCCACCACACTAGCTAGAAAGAAGTGATGAAGGTACCATGAACTATCATCAAAATTAAATTCCTGTTATTTGCTAGTAAGCTGCTTTATTTTCACATAACGTAGCTATTTTATTTTTCAAGAATAATTATAGGTTCCTGTGAAAAGCAGTAACTTATCTCTAAAGCTCTGCTAGAAACTGTTTAATTAGATACTGAATATTCCATCAAAATTCACTCAATAGGTGACACCAATTGCAATGTTTTTACTGTATGCTTCTGATCTTCATCTTAATATCTATTTCCACACAAAACTCT
Source organism: Leptocoma aspasia (assembly GCA_013399835.1). Taxonomy (NCBI): domain Eukaryota; kingdom Metazoa; phylum Chordata; class Aves; order Passeriformes; family Nectariniidae; genus Leptocoma; species Leptocoma aspasia. Next base: position 445,759 of record VXAX01000099.1, on the reverse strand, counting down.
TTGGCAATAGAGTTACTTCTTGGTCTCAATATTTGGAAGTTGTGGCTATTACCTTTAAAACTGTGATTTGCTTACAAATTTCAGGACAGAAAAAGCAAACACGGCTGATTTTGGATTGGCCTCAGCTTGATAAAGTACTTGGTAAAGTTTAACAGTGTTTCCTACAGGATTTTGGAGTTGTACACCCTTTCTTTCAAAATCACCTTCTCTAGTTCAAACATTCTACAAGGAACTTCTTGAAGTAATTCCACAGATTCCTTTATAATTAGTCAAACACAACAAGGAATCTTTTAGTTTTAGTAATGCAAAGCTATAAGTCTTTGTAAAAAATCATGTTGAATTCTCTAGTCCCAAACTTGAATTTCTTATTCCAATAAGTCAGCTTTATCTCCAAGCAATGTTGTCAATGTATTCTCAAGGTTAAAAACAGTCTGAAAACAGTCACAAAATGCAAGCAGCAAGAGCTGTACTTTGTCAGTAACCTTTTCACTGATAGCAAAAACAAGAAAAGTGACACTATGATACTTCTTGCATTCATAAGAATGGTAACAAAATACAGTTGGGATTAGCATTTGAGAAGCCAAGGCTTGTGGACCAAAATGCCTGCTGAAAGTTATGCCTGACCAATTGCTTCTCAACCAAGGTTCTTAAAATAATGAGAACCAAATCTGACATTTAAAGAAAAGAACAAGAACATTTGTCTACTTAATTGTGTTAAGCCTGAAAGCATTTCAGTTCTCTAGTTTTCCTTTCATTATGATATTATATAAGCAGCATTAGAACAAGAAAATACTATGTATTATACTTCAGTAACTTCACTTTCTAAAAAATACCGTTGACACTATACCAGAAGCCAAATAACGCATTCCCTTAGTTTACAATTCCACTGCTTTGACTTACTGATGAATATATAGATGGGGGCTGTTTGCTTGGTTTTTAATTTCTCCTTTGACTTTAACCCTCAGGATAATTAGAGCGTGATAGTATCTGTTGCTACTATAGATTTCATAACACTTCAGTAGAACACCTCCTTAGGCCTGCCTCATTAATTACACCTCATTAATTACAGTCATGTCAGAGAGAAACCAGAGACATTGTCATCAGAAGGCCGAGACCTCGATTACTTTTTTCCTTACCTTGGGAGAAAAATCCCACTGGAATTGTTTCTGCAATATTCCTTACCCTCAACAGTGATGGAGGAATTTCACTCTGCTGAGCTGACTTTTACACAAAAACCACTAAACCAAAAAGCTACATGCAGCAAGAGACAGGGTGTTCTTTTTCATTAACATTTTGGGAAACAAATCCTTTGTGAGGGATCCAGGTATAAAATGGTAATATCTAATATATGCTGATATGTAAGGGAGATGGAAGGCAGTGTGGTAAACATCAAATGCAAGATTTTAATAGAAAAAATATTAACCCAGTTTTGGATAAAATAGGAAAAGAGGCATCACTCTTTCTCTTCAGTTTGGTAATTGCTGATACAAATACACTGGAAGTCAGAGCAGATGAACCCAAGTTAAATTTATTCTTGTTTCCTATTAAAAATACATACCTTCCTCAAATAAGAAACATTTTTCAAATTAGAGTATTATGAAGAGGCAGCTGGAACAAAAACAGGCTGTCATCCTACTTGTTAAGGTGGCACAAGGAATGGGGAAAAAAATCACAAATTTGCAGGCATAAATCTTCTTTCTCAAAGCAAAATCGCCTTGATTTTGCCAACAGAATGCTACAAACAAATTTCTTAACCGAAATCACCATCTGGGTTAACAAAACCTCTTGTAGGCTGAAATATAAAAACTTTCAAAGCAAGGATTTTGCAGAGTCATTTCCTCGGAGGAGAAACTGGCTCTTTTGATTCCACCATCTGGCTGAATCACGTTCCACCTCATGAAGTTGTTGCACAGCTTGTAAAATAGATGGTATAAATACTAAAAAAGTAATATTTTCTGTGCCATTATCATGATCATAGTTTCCTCAATGCCATTTTCCATAAGCACATGGAATAACTCTGATGTTTAAAAGCTCGTTGTTACATAAAGCTGCACCCTGGTTTGGAATGTCTTGTCAAGAGGGCTACAATTGCTCATTAATTACTTACTGCATCTAAAAACTGAAAGGTCTTTGGTCTCATGGAACCCAACAAACCCAAATGAATATGTTTTCAAAGGTATTTTGGGAAAGGAACACCAATATGACAGCAAGAGATTAAATCACCTATTGGTCAAAAAATGAGCCTCTCCCCAAAACTTTCTCATTAAATAAATAAAAACAACAAACCCCAGACTTGCACTGTAAAACACCAGTGACATACATCCACTACTTTCCATTAAGCAAAACCAGGTTGACTACAAAAATAGAACTCCATTATTTAATGGAGAAGAAAACTTTGCTAAAGTAATTGCAAAATATCTGAGGAACTCAAGCTTATCTGTTAATTATTCATGTTTCTGTTTTCATTTCCAGCTACTCTGGAGCTGCTGATGCTGGCACTCTCTACTAGGTTTAAGCATCCTTTCAGCTCAACTCTGCCAAATTAAACTGTCACTTTCTATTAAAAAATCTATAGTGGGAAGTTTTTTATCTTCTGATTTATACTTTGTAATAGGAAGTCAAAGTTTAAATTAGGACGGTATCAGCTTATGAAATAAAGCCTAAGCAGTGCAGTGACAACCCCAGTGAAGAAAAACCTCCTGCTTGCATTAAAGTGCACAGCAGAGCAGTTTTAGTTTCTGTCTTTTGGAAGGTTTTATTTTACACAGCTCAAAGTGAATCTCACACTCCTATTTAAAATAGCAGTGCCCGGTAGAGTCAGGCAGGACACACCTGAAAGAAGATGTCACTCGCCATCAAGTGTCTGAACTGTCCCTGACTTTAGTGACCTGCTACACTCCCAGCCTCTCTTTTGGGTGTATTAAGCAGGCAATGCACAACTCAGTTGAATTAACATTTCCTTATGTGACCTGCTCCTCCTGAAATTTTCTTAAGGAGATATGGACTCCATAATTCACTGTGCTTAAAATTAAACCAAACCAACTTTAGTAATTCAACAGCTCTATAAATATTATTCTCTTTTTCTTTCTGTAATCCTTAAAAATAGAAGATAGTAATAGTTCTATTTATTTCCCTTTAACACTATCTCTTCTTCATATATTTTTCCTCCTAAGCATTCCCACTCCATCTTCTGTAGTGGTATCACTCCTGTATTTTCTATCACTTCACAGCTGAAGAACACTGAGTCACAAGGTGTGTTACAGACAGGGAGAAGGTGACCTCAGTGTGGGAGAAACAGAATTTATTAGGGTTACTATCACACAACTGCTCATAAAATTATTATTTACTGCAATTACTAGCACTCTCTCCAGCATGGCATGTTTCATGAACTTTGAGATAATTTTTAAAGAAGTTTAAATTGCCTATAAGCATAATGTTCTTATGACATCTTTACCTTGTCACATGAACTCTTACTCCCATTCTCCTTTCATGCTAGGGATCTCTAGCTTACTCCTACTCTTAATGTCTACTCTTAGTAGACATTACCTTCTTGTGTGGCTCAGCATGCTGTACTGTGCTGGATTTCACTGGAGCCAACAGCTTCAGCTGTGCCTCATCTAGAATTAACTCCCTCTTTCCACAGACTGAGCAAGAGGAGAGACTAGTGAGATGAATGCAGAAGCTGACCATAATACCCTCAAGTACCCAATGCTGCAAGGTCACAAGAAGATAATTAAACCTGGCAAAAAGACTCAGACAATGATTCCTAGAAAGATTATATTGCCAATCATATCCTATCAGGGTTTGAGAGACTGAATACTTGCATAAATTCGAGTTTAAAAGTTTAAATATTTTAACTTTTATGTACTTGTCATAACATTCAAATTTAATTTGGGCTTTAGCAACCAGAAGGTTTCTGGATATCTATTCAGTAATAATATGTAATGACATCTTTTCATGTATATAGAATTTTTAAGAGAAAGACAAAGAGCCCACGTCTCTTCTCTCCACCTGCTAGATCTCATGCGCAGCGAGGAGTTCTCAGAACATAATGATGTGATGCAGTGATTTTCATGTTCCCCTCTCCCAGACCTAGGGTGTCCAAGAGCTCCTACAGGAGGCAGTACCAACAGGCTCCTTTTGCTGAACAACCGTGAAACTTTTCAAAGTGTATTACTGTACGCAATTTGAAAACTCAAACATCCCCTTTAAGTGACAAGGCAACAACAGCATAATGCAACTGCTGCTTCCTATACTTGGTTTATACTTACTGATCTCCTGTGCTGCCCCCCACAGCTGCTTTTGGTATCCATTCTTTGGACTAAAAGCCTGCTCCTCCAAAGTGTGACACTACTACCTTACTCAGAAGAAAGCCAAGTTGCATTCCAAAGCTCCATAACTCAGATTTCATGGGGATTTATCTCATAATTGCATTGTGAGTAGTTAGATAAACTACAGTGTGCCAAGTATCCCTTCTTTTGTTTCAAACCCAGGACCTGGCTGCTTCATTTGAGGCCCTCCAGCTACCACATCACTGAGTTCATCATTTCTTCAGCCGTTCTGCCCTCTGTGCCTTCCACCCAGTTCTTGCATTTCCAGACTGAGGAGATTGCAAGCAGCTGTTCCTCACATGGAAGCCATCCCACAACACTGATTCTGATCTCTACCAGATCTTATACCTGCTTTTATCAATCTTTGATGATCTTCTCCCTCCCACCACATCAAAAATAGGAATAGCCTACTTTCTGGGATGACCACAGCTGCCAGTTGGTGGTTTAGAAATCAAAAAAAGTCTAGAACTGACCGTAAGGAGACAGGAGTGAAAAGCTGGTTCTCGTCACCATTGCCACAAACAGTGTATGACAATGGCATACAGACAACAGACCCTCCTCTCCCCCTCCCTACTTACACCTAATTCACTTTGCTTACACAAAAATGTGAAATACCCAATTATGTAACAGAAATTAAACTGACTGAGAACATCAGAAATTAAATACTGTGATAAGCACTTCCCGCATTGGAGCTGCACAAATGGGGCAGAAAGTCACCATATCAACTACACATTATTAACTTTAATTATTCAACAATTAGAGGAATGCCTTCCTCACAAGGCCTGAAGAATGCCTTTCTCCTATACAGCCACTTTTCAAGAAGGAGGCAGTTTGAGATACAGCTTTTTACACAGCATGCCCCATTGGCTAAATTCAACAATTCTCAGCTCACATATGAGCAGGTTAGATTCTAATCACCCCTCGCATTTTGTATAAAAAAGTCTATAAACTCAACAACAACATTCACTGAAACTGTTGCGAACCTTTTGCTATTATAAGCAGCAGAGAACAATCAGTACTGCAATTCAAACAACTCCTAAGCCTTAACTCCACTTATAAATGTGATAGAATCTCTAACTGAATATGCTAAAGCTGTTGGGAATTATTTCCACACAAGAAAACAGTTTAAATCACCTCATCACTGCAAGGGAAAGCAAAGATTAGCTTCTCTGTAGACCAAAGCCCTCCTGAAAAAAGCATGGCCACTCCAGGCTAGAAATAAGTATTGTAATTGCCTTCCTGGTGCCCTCAGAAAAGTTACTTCTGCCCGCTGTCACTTCTGTCCTCACTGGCAACTAAGCATTCAGAGGGTCAGTACACACACCCTTTTTTTAGAGGGGACAGTATACTTACATCAGTGATTTAATGCACAAACACTTAGAATGCAGAGGTTTCTTTAAGGATGCTTTTTGATTGGAAAATTGGAAACCAAAGGAGTACCTCTGGGTTAGGTACTCCTATCCTGATGCAGTTTATCCTGATATTTGATTAATTGTTACTATGAAAATTATTTTCTTCATGCTCTGCCAACTATTCTAAAGGAGTCTTTGTCTGATAATAACCTCAAATGCCAATTCCTGTGACAGACTCCTCCCTTTTAAATTGTTGGGATCTCTGATGAAGACATACCACATTTATCTTTGCTGAAATCTAAAGTGATAGGCCCTGAAGCTCTTCAGCATGCTTCTGCCCCCATAAGGTATATGTGATTCTACATTTTCTAGGAAAAGATAAAATAAACGTCTTAATTTAATAGCTAAAATAAGAAGTATAAACCACATATTTTAAAAATGCAGGAAGACTAGGATCTACACATGTAAGGATACACCTTAGGGGAAAAATATTATTATAATGCTGCTATGTGGGAATTAAGTTGCAGTTATTTACATACACCCTTTATTAAAGGTTTTTTACCCTGTATTGGTCCACAAGGCACTTCTTAGGAAACTCTGGCTCTATCTGAGGATTACAAGGCTAAATGTGAACTGCAGGGAAAAATGTGAGCTCCAGCAAACCTGTAGCTCTGCCACCTCTGTCATTTGTCTTTTTCATTCTGAATTGAAACAAGTTGGCAATGCTTTCTGTTAAAGCACAGCTGCAAAATTGCTGCCTGCTTGTCTCACCAAGCAATTCCAATAACTTCATAAAGTAACAGAAATAGGAACTTTCAAAATCATAGGAAAATCAACCATAATATCAAGTACATTTAATTGGATGATGAAAAAGCTTTTCTAATTCAGTATCTGCCTCATACACCTTCTCAAATTTACAGATTTAATAACTGTACCTTTTAAAGGAACTCTAGAAGAACCTTGCATCTGAAGACAAGAAGACAAGATAATTTTAATTTTTTGTCTTCCAAGTATATTACAATTCAGTGCAGATCCATATAAGTTTCCTGAGAAATCTTAAAGCCTTTTCTGGCTTGGCCACCACCTTGAAGGCTCTTGTAATCACTGTGATCGAATTCAGCAGCATCAGCTTAAGTGAATCAGATCTTCAGCTTGTACCTCTGAAAGATCTGCCTTACATTTCTCAATAGAGAAATCAAGTCATTCCAGTAAATAAAAGCTATCTGCTTAGATTCTCACTGATTTATTATGGGATTGTTCCAGAAATGTTATTTCTTTCCTCATCTGAAGTTTTGAACAGTGGGTAAGTTATTCCAGAAGTTCACAAGAGGTAAAACAACAAAACAGCTAAGGTGCTTAGGTCAATAATGAGAACAAGAAGCAAGAGCAAAGCAAAATTTTCAAAGATGCAGTATTTTCTTCCTAACACAGCTGAGAAACTTGACTTCTCAACTCCTAATAAAAGTGTAATATAGTGAAAGTGGGAAGGAATTATTTCACTTCCTTGAAACAAACATTACCATTTCTACCTTTCAGATCAGTATGTGCACCTTTGTGCATTCCTGTGAAGTTACAGATTGATTTTTTTCTTCTTACTAAAAGTGTCTCACATAGCACAAATGCCCTCTGTTTCTCTGTTTTAATAGTTCGGGGGTTTTGCCAATAACAATAATAAAATTCTCTCTTTTGCAGATCATCTCAAAAAAATACCAGTCTACAAATAATGTGGGTGAAGTGACATCTCTTACGTTTATCATACCTAACAGAACCAGATTTAAGTTAAGTGCTCAGTTAAAAATTGCAGAATGTATACCAAATCTTTTACTTAAATATCTCTTGGTCCTGTATAAGGCCATTACACCCAAACCTGTAGTTGAGGCCATGCATGTGACAGAAGTTCAATTTCAGGCAAGTGAGGGATCTCAACAACAATCTTCTTAAAACAGTACAGCTACTACCTGAATACTAGGAAAACAATGATTTTTCATGTTCTATTTTAACAAAACATAAAAAAAGATATTAAATTCCAACACAAAGTCACATGTGCCATTAAGACTGGCTAAAAATAAAAGAGAAAAACCCTTCTTCTAAAGTTCTAAGAACCCAATACCATAATTTCTTACCATCAGGTGACAGCATTGTGTAACACATACAATTTTACAATGTTGCACATGTTCCTCTACTTCCAACTAAATCAGTGAATTGGAAAAGACAATGTACTGTAAGCCACAACTTACCAGAAAAATATGAGGACTGTTTTTAATGCACACAGCCAAGTAGAGAGACGAAGTAAGCATGAACACCTTAGTAAAGAAGAATTCATCTTACTCTTCCTTCTTCCAGAATTTTTTAAAATAAAATCTGAAAAGCGTTGTTTTATTATTA
>VXAX01000099.1:412658-437266 GCA_013399835.1 Leptocoma aspasia | reverse complement strand
TTGTCTTTTCCCTGAAAGCTAGCATGCACTAACCCACTAAGTTAGTGGGTTAGTGTAAGTGCACAATCAAACAATGCGCTGGACTCAGGAAACTATCCTTCTGTAAGTACATGCCAGTTCTAAACTATCACAGAGCTGGCTCTGAAAGAGTACAATTAGAATATGTGCTATGATACTGACCAAATTAGCTACTTTTTCCTGTTGAAGGCAAGGGCTGTATTTCAATTTAAAGGGGAGAAGAAAAATGATAGAAGAAAAATTGATTTTTACTGTCTTATATTTGCTTGCCTGTGGGAATATTGCCTTCAAATTTGAAAACCTGCATCTTCACATAGAAGTCATAAACTTCCATTTCACGCCCCGACCTTGGCAGTAAGCCTCAACGATTTACCACTTTTGGCTGCTACAATATAAAATACTACACAAGATTACTACCTGGCCTGCTGAAAAACAGATGAGTTTATAGGCTGGGAATCTCCATTTATAGAGATGTATCAAGGAACTCTTGGTATAACTGGTCTAACTGCATTTCCATATACAGAGACTTGAATCACAGAACCTTAAAGTGCTTTGCATTAGGAGGGACCTTAAAGACCATCTAGTTTCAACACTCCTGTCACAGTTCTTGTTTCTTAATCCTAAATATTTTTTTCAGCAATAACTTAAGTGCTTTGTTGGTGCTGTTGATGGAATACACAAGTAACTAATTGTTTAAGTGCCACCATATGTTCAGCTGTAGCATAGCCTTTTGCAGAGACACAGCAGAAATTTTGCTAACAATTACACCTTCACATTTATGATTTAAACCACCATGAAACAGATATTAATATCTACTGTGGATGTTCTCCCAACTGAAGTGTAAAGGTGATATCAATCAAGATATAACTTTTCATGGGATTAAGCCTTTGCATAAATAGTAATCCTTTTACTCTGTCTAGAGCTGTGAAGAACTTCATAATATGAGCCACTTCCTATTTTACATTTTAGGAGCATGAACTGCTTATAATGCATTTTTATAATGAAATGCGCACTGCTAACATGATTTTTTTGCACACTTTAAAAATATTAGCTTCAATTTTTGAGCTAATTATTAAAATCTGCTTTCAGTGAGAGAAAATGCTCAAAAGCACCATCTGTTTCCATAGAACTGTGTATTTTAAATAGGAACTATTCTTTTTTTTTGTTGAAAATTGAATGGTTGTGCTGCACAATAATTTATATTATGTGGTATGCATAAATTATTTTTTCACCATTTCATTAGATCTCTATGGAGTTTTCTGAGGCAAATGCCATTCATAAGCAATGAATGTGTGAATCAAGTAATTGCTCAGAAAACCTCCAGTATTATCCTGAACTATATACAAGGAGTCGTCTTTTTAGTATTGGCATGTCAGCAGAACAGCTCATCACCCAGTGACTGCCTCGCTCCGTTGCGTTTCACAACCATGCTCAATCTGTATAAACTGAAGAAAGACAATCTCAGTTTGGGTGCCTTGACTGCAAAAAGAACCCCACATCTTCCCTTCAGTTTCTGCAGCTCCTAATGATGTTCAACTCCCTGCGCAGCACTCACTGTGCGGTACGCAATTTGCAAAAGGTGCAGTCGGCCAAAAATAAACACAACTTCAGAATATGTTTGATTACTGTTCAGAAAAACAACTGATAATTAGCTGATTACGAAAAACATGAATCTTAAAAAACAATGTCTCTCATTGTGCTGAAGCTCTATAAATACCTAAAAATTGCTTGGATGCCAACTTCACCGCTTGTGTCGCATAATAACCAATTCCTGCTTCAGAGTAACTGAACAAAAGGCAATCATAATTTTAGATAAATATACTGATTGTCATGAGGCTGTAGATCTGTTGGGAGACAAAGTTTTCTTGCTGCAGAGAACAGTAAATATCACCTGTGTTTCCAATTACACTTGTCTGCTCAGGGAAGGTGGGATTTTTCTCTCCCTTCAAGGCTACTCCTTTAGGATAAACAATAAAAAAAGAAGTTATGACTGTGGCACGGAGCCTGCCAAGCAGAATTATACCAAATATAAGGACTAATACCTAAAAAGAAAAATCTTCCTTCATCTCACCCTCAAATGGTTGTGGTGGGTTGACCTTGTCCAGGTATGAGGACCTCCCACCCAGCCAGCTGCTCGCTCTCTCTCCCCACAGGAGAACAGGGTGATAAAATGACATGAAAAAGCTCATGGATCAAGATAAAGACAGGGCGATTATTTTCCGCTTATTATCACAGGCAAAACTGATCTAAGGATAAATTAGTTTAATGTAACATCAATTAAAAATAAAGATGGGTGATGTGGGGAAAAAAAGAAAAAAAGCTAAAATAACTTCCCAGCCACCATCCCTTCTTTCCAGGCCAAACATCAATTCTTCATTCCTTATTCCTTTTCCTCGTCCTCTCACAACCAAATGGCACAGAGGACATGAGGAATGGGGGTTGTGATTAATCAGTAAAGTGTCTTTTCTGTTGCTCCTTCCTCATATATTTCTTCTGCTACAGCATGAGTTCTCCCCATGGGCTGCAGCCCTTTGGGATAAACCAGGAATGGCCTCCAAAGGTTGACCTGATACTCCATATCTGACAGACAGGATTTCACACGTGTTTAGGGCACAGACTTGTCTCAACCCATTTGATTCACTTTATCTCATCCTGGAAAGGGTACACAAGCTTATTAAATTCAAGTTTAGTTCCTCAAATCTGCAAGACCTAGACATTGGATTGGAAGCAGAAATAACATACTAATTATTTTGGCACATACTTCCTGAAAGACACTTCTGCAAATTAGCTCACCATCTTGAAAACCATCCAAAAACTTAGTAATCCAAACTGCATTAAAATAGAGCTATGAAGCAGCCAAATTCTGGAAATTACTATAAGTAGTCTGTGTCAAGACAGGGCTTGTGATAAAAACTCGAGATGAATTAGAGAGAGAAAAAATGTGATGTGACAAAAATATCATTGCTCCATTCCTGTCTATCTTAATAGTTCTCCAAGCAAGCTCTTACCTGTCTATGTAATTAAATTAGCAGTGATGTTACAAGCTCAGGACCCAAGGACTTAATTTGCAGGTGCCAATCATTTTCAAAGAGCCCCATTCATAGCTGGAAAAGCCACAAATTGAACAATGACATGTCCTTGATAGTGCTGGCAATGACAGCAGCTCTTTTCCAGTCTTTCAGAGAAAAACAAAACCACATTTTCTCCACTTAGAAATAATCAACAACTTGATTCTAGGTTGAGTTTATCACAATAGGTCACCTGATGCAATTATATGGGTCTTGCCAAGGGTAGCCACCAAATGTGGTGCTGACACACTGCACATCACAGTTACAATGCAGGCTTTATATGAAAATTATTTTTCTCAAGATTATCTTTCTCTTAAATGGCTCCTTCTAGAGCCATTTAAAATGTGCATTGTATCGGCTTTTACCTGTCCAGTTTTACAGAAGAAAATCACTGAGAGCCTTCTAGGATGTTTCTACACTGCATTTCTCACACTCTAACTGTAAGATTTAAGAAATTTCCTTAAATGAAACAAAAGGTTCCCCAAAATACAAATTCTGAATGATGTAGTAACATATGAAGGTATGAAGTTGGTTTTAATGCAACTTAGCATCTTTTCTTAAACACACTGACAAGGTATCATCCAAAGCATTTCCTTACGTAGAGGAAACACACAAATTTCCTTTCTCACACAATATAAACCATAAAATTTCAGCAAACATTCAGAATACCAATGTGTCCACAATGTAAAATGGTAGAAGGAGAACAATGAGAAGACTAAGATCTCCATTCTATAAAGGAGGTGGGAATTTATCTTCAAATCCTTTACCTTAATCAGAAGATGCACAGGGCTTGCTACATTGGCAGTCTACAGTTCAAAAGTCATCTCTGCTAGAATATTCACCCTTTTTTTTGGTATTTCAAAATCCTTATTAGGGAGCAAGACCTCATAGCTTCAGCTACAGGAAAATACAACTTCTCTGTAGGTAAAAGGGCACTGAATTTTTAGCTTTTCTTCTTCAAAGAAACTTATACCTCTGCACGTAACTCTCCATGTCAGAGGAGACTGACAAGCACAGAAATCTACTGCTGTAAGGATTTCAAGGCTCAGAAGGCCCAGCAAGTAGGATAACTTCTCCTGATGAAGCATTCATGGTATGTGGGTAATGTGCTCTGGTCCTGAGGCACCAGCTGGCTCCGAAGGCAAGAGCTCTGTCACTCAATACTGCTTTAGTAGAAGAAAGAGGTCAAAGAGAGGGACTTGCTTTAGTAGAAGAAAGAGGTCAAAACTCATGTAAAATTACATTTACCATGGTAATAAAAGGCAGTTTATGAAACAGGGGCTACAACACAATACATTAACTTACCTACCGGAATAACTAGACAATAAAAAAATCTATTTCTCCTACCCTTCCTGCCTTCAGGGTTTTTTTAAGCAATTGTCTTCCATAAGGGATTTGTGTTCTAAGAAAATATTGGATTAGATTCCAGGATTTCTAGTGCTGGTCAACTGACAGGCTAAGAAACTATGCTAAGAAATGGCAAATAAAATTCTTGCCCATTTTTATCCCTGTCAGAAGAAACAACTGTCACATCTACAAAGACAGAATATTAAAAATGCACTGTTAATTTAGGTGGATAATTCAGTGATTAATTATGGCACTTCAAATATTTAAAACATGTGATGCCATGCTACAGATTTTTTTACCAGCCTAATCTGCTATACAACAATTCCACCTAGCAAAAATATGTTTCTCTTTTTTTTATCATAAGCAGGTAAGTATTGGAAAAGATAAAGCTCTGAAGTTTACAGCCTGCAAAGGGATGCACACAACCACGATTATTTCTTACAAACCTCAGTCATGAGTGGGACAAGGAAGTTTAAAACTTGGAGTTTTCCACAGCAACCATCATGCAAAGGAAACAGGAGCTTGTGAAGAATTGCACCATACAATTTCTGCAATGTTTTCCATAAAGGACGAATTTTATGCCATGAAAAGTCTAATTCAATGCCCTCTTCCTTCATTATTCACTGGTACAATTTAAGATGGTGCAAATAATCAGCTGAACACATACCTTATGTTTTGGGGATTCAGGATCTGTTGGTAACTGTGGTAACCTTACTCAAGATCAAAACTTCCCACACTCAATCACCACTTTTCTCTTACTCCTGGAAGTATCAAAATCCAGCATCAGAGCACAGAAAGCCCGCAAAGCCTAAGACGTACAAAGGAAAGGGAAAAAATTCCTTCCTCCTCTTAACTCAAGGCATTCAGCAGATGGTCAGAGCTCACCACCATAGATGTAGCTAAGCAACAACAATCCAGCCCCACGCTTCTTTTCCTTATACCGTCTATCAGAAAGGAAAAGATCCAAAACACACTTTTTTTCCTTCCAGCCAGCCAAAGGTGGTTATTGAATCAATGGCTGCAGACATCAGCCATCAAATAAAAAAGGCTTATATTATTAAATTACTAAACATAAGCTTGGTGACAAGGTGCAAAAGCCTCTCCCTGTGCTTTTCTTTCAGGTAACATGTCAGCAAAATGGGAATAAATGGCAACGTACCTTTTTTCTCATTCATCATAAAATGAACTACCTTGATATTATTTAACAATGCCACTCTGCTGCTATATCCACTGTTTCAGAAACCAATAACCTGCAAAAATATTTGAAATTATTCAGGATATATCATATTCAGTAATTACACAAAAAAGCAAACAAAATTATCTCTCTTTTTTCCTCATGTGGCAAAAACCAACTAATTCGACAACTAATCAAAAAACCCCATTCAGTTTCTACCAGAAACTTTGATACTTAAATATTGATTCCTTTTTTATATATACAGTTTCTACACAGATAGGCCTATTCTTTCTGCATTTAATCAAGAAAAAGCATGAAAAAATTAATATATTTTCATTTAAAAAACCAAACAAGCTCAACTTAAACTGGGAGAAGCTAGAAAACACAAAGGAAACTAATATTTGGGGGAAACAAATCAATTTTGCTCCAAAATTGTAAACCACAAAAAAAGTACTTATTGTCTTGATATGGCAATGGATTAAACTCACAGGGACTACAGTAAATATTTAGTAACTGCATCGTCAGTGTGACTGCAATTGTACACATGGATGTCAAACCTTAAAATCTAAAACTATACACAAGCTCTGTAATTGAAGTTGCATGAATAACCAAAACCACACTGACTGTAGTCATGAATAGCAGAAATTGTATCTGCCATCTAAACTGAGATTAGAAAGAGGCAAAACACACCCAACACACCAACCCAAGAGACCATCAGTCTGAAACTAGGTTTACATTTCAAAAATGTTGAAATCCATCTGGTATTCTTACACTTGATACAGCCTTTGTAAACTTATTTCCACCAGTCCCTGACAAACCAGTGTTGTTTAAACTCAGGCTTTTCCCTTTCAGACTGGCTTCAAGAACTCACCATGTCTTCCACATAATGTGGAGCAAATACACATTAAGAGGAATTCTGTGTTAAGAGCTACAATTTGGCTCAGCATAACAATTACTTGTTTCAACACAGTTTGGAAGGAATATAAGCAAGTAGAATATTTATAAAATGGTACTTTCTTGAGAGTGAGCATGATTGCTCCACTGATCGTACTGATTTGTTGACAGCCTTCAAGATTCTTCAAACTAACACAATTTATGATTTTTTGTAAACTTTCCCAGTCATCTCAAGTATTGCACTTTACTATAGTGAAAGGCATAGACCTCCATGCAGTACAAAGAAAAATACATCAATGAATTTTTATAGAAATGCAAGTAGGTATAGGCAGGAAAAAAATTCTAGTGAGAATTATTTCTCACTGAAAACAAATATTTTACAACTGCACACATAGTGGAAAGTTCAGCAGTCTACTGTCTGGAAAGGAGGGTAGTTTATGCAAGCAAAGACACAAACACTAAACAAAACCAGGTACCATTTGCCCAAATATTTCCCATTCTGCCATTTTAGAGTCAAGTGAAACAATACCAGCAGTTTAAGCTGCATTTGGCTCCTTCAGCTACCTAAAATCTTCTGAATTCAAGGATGCAAATATTACCAAGTAAATAAGACAGCTATTCAAGCTGTTAATGTAAGATGCTAGAGAGCAAACAGCTGTAGCTTTAATGTCATGAAAGCTAAATTACATATTTTATATTAGTGAATTAGAATTGCATCTAACACAGAAGTTTCCAGATGTCTTTTTTTCCTATTTTTATAGGATTATGATCCAACATAAGGTTTAACATTGAGTACAGTTATATTCAACCGTTCTTATTTTGTCATGAACAAGTTATTGGTGCTGAAGGGAACACCCAAATGGATTTCTTATGAAGTGGATATACCCCTCCTGCCAAGCAAGGTGTCTGGTCACACAGAGCTCTTTGTAGGATACTGTCTAATATGGTAAATTATTAATTCTTTGTTTGATAGTCACCTCTAGAGTAGCTTTTACTACTTTGTGCATTGGTGAAAGATTCCTGGCGAACAAAATTAAGAAGTGCAAATGTACCAACATTACTTTATCACAGCAAAGGACACCACTAAAAAAAAGGAAGAAAAAATCTTGGCTTCTTTACAACTCTGTCAACAGAGAGGCTAATTAGTACTAATTATAACAACTGCTTTACAGCATACATTCAAACAGACACTGTTCTGACCTTGCTGGTATTTATCAGAGCTGTCCCTGTAACAGCAACTAAATGCTATTAACAAGATGCCAGCTTTTCTGTATTATATGGACACACACTAAAAGGAGAACTTTACCTCTGAGTTAGTGCTATAGACCAGACACAAGTTACAAAATTATGTTTGAGGAAGACTGAGGAAAAGAAAAATAGAAGTGGACTTGATTTAAAGGAGAATTTCTTACAATAAGAGTCAAACCTTTCCTGGAGCAGGAAATACTGAAGCCTCTTGCCTATCACTTTTCCAAGCACATGGTAAAAGCCAAGCATCTGTTAAATCAGAACTCTTAACTTTTGTAATGAGCAGCAAACCTCAGCCCCATTGTGTTGCTCTTTCTCTGTTGATGCAAGCTTCTGAAGCTGCAAAGCAGAAAAGTATTTTTGCTGATGTGATGTAAGCTACGCATGAGCGTAGATGTACACTTAAGCATCATAAAGAGTGTGATTCCTGGTTTGCCTGACTCATCATCCCAAAGAAACTGAGAATTGAACAAGCTCATTAAGACAGTATGACACCTGGGAGCTGGATCACACTGGGGAAATATTTCCAAAGGTTTCAGTTCCTGTCACTGACTTGCTATCACGCTGGAGAAGGCCCCACACCTCAAACCTGAGAGGCATCACATTGCAGTCACTTAAGCTTGCTCACCTTGGTGCTGCTTTACACAGCTATCCAGCAGCAATTCAGACAGATTGCACTGCATTTTGCCATTGAGATGGGCTGCGAAGACAGCTGATCTACTTTCCCTTCCTTCCCCATGCCTCTCCCAAAAAGTAGGCCACTAGTGCCTAGATAGCAACTTCAAACCAAGTCACATGAGAAAATATAGCCTTGGATAGAAGGCAGGTTTGGGTACACCAGGAGAGGATAACGGTAAGTGAATGAGTCCCAAAATGGGACTACAGGATGACTTTTAGTGATCTGCATTAAGATGACTTGTTGCACCCTACCGAGTCTCTCTCTCTTTCTAAGGCAGCTCTTGTCATTTTACTAATGTTCATGCTCATGTGAGCACTCAGATTTTGACATATTATGACTTGATGCTCACCTGAAGCAGCTTAGTTGGTGGCATTGTCAATATACAAATCCCTCCTCTTCCATACACTGAAATGAGGTGCCAAACAAAGGGATATGTGCTATGCACTCATAGATAACATGCTTCAGTCCTACAAAAAGAAAAATTGAGGAGTGAGGAAAAACTGAATGCCTGTACCTCAGGCAATTCTTCCAGTTGGGAATTTGGGAATCCCAGCAACTCCCGAGGTCACTCTGCTGCATGGACTAAGTGATACTTGTTTTCTTGCACACAAACACTGACTGACTTGCTTCCTGTTCAATACACAAGAGATTTATTCACATTTCTTAAGTTCTTACAGCACTTTGCCAGAGAACATAAACACCTGGCTTGATCTCCCTCTCTGCCTTCCCCAGCCAAGAGTTGTAGTCCTGGGAGAGAGAGAGAGCACAGGTGCCAGTTTCTGTTCAGCAAGATGGGGACTCCCCTGGTAAAAGACATTTCAGCCTTGTACAGTGTCTATTTGGTTTGGATCTATTCTGTGTGACCATTAGTGATCTACAGCTCACAGCCACTGTAGGCAAGAAAAAAGAGTCTAAAAGTGAAGGAGCAAGCAAACCATTAGGCAGCTTCATGCACTTAAAGGCACCAGAGGCTTACAGAAGGGGAACGTTTTTCATTGCTTTTTTTTTAATTTTTGGTTGGGTTTTTATTGTGTATCTGCAAGAAAGATGATTGTGCTCTTTGCTGAGGGAGAAGGCAATGCTTTTCAGATGCACAACACACAAATACCTGTAAGCATCCAGTGTTCCCATTTCATTTTTGAATCTAATGTTGTGTACTACTTCGCAGCTCATGTATGTGCAAATTCAAAGATAATTTTCATCTCCTCACTGCAACATGTAGATGTACATGTAACACTAACATCAGATCCAGGTTGCTCAAAGTTTCACAGAAATGCTGCTTTTAGGACTTCTCTACTGCATTAACCTGTGTAGGGGAAAAAAAAAATCTACCTTTTTTTATCGAGATTCCATCCTTTGTTGTGTTGGAGAAGTCACCTGTGATCTGTCAACTCAAAAAGGGACTCGGTTAACAAGCTAAAACATTTTGTTGCACTCAGAAAGGAAATGGATGTTTGAGACCTTGGTAAGGACAGGTGCTGGCAGTTTGTCATCTCAAATCCTTGCCACCAAAAAAAGCCCCCCAAACCTATAAAATTTTAATATTCCTGCTAATTCAACCTTGGAATTTGACAACTGATCTATACCATTATCAACAAGCGACATCTATTCACTTGGTTATAGTACTCAGTTTACTTGCAAGTGGAAAAAAACTGCATTAAGGGTTGAGGGTTTTTAAATCAAGCAGGTAAGGGCGATGCTCATAAACCACTGATGAGCAAGTACTGTCAAACTTGTCAGACAGCTTCTCTGAGTAATATTTAACAGTTTGACACTAAATGCTTCAGTTTAAATGCTATGTGTGGAGTCAACATCTGAATACCAATAATTTCAAACCTACATGGAAGAGAGTATTAGCAATCTGCAACACAGGGCTAAACAAAGCAAATTGAAAGGAGGAGAGATCTCCAGATGTATTACCAAAGCAACACATCCAGCTTTCGTCTTTCAACAGTGTCCCTCAGTGATAAATTTTTAGACAAAAACACACAGATATGAACTAGGAACCAAAACACTGTGATTTTGCCCTGTCATCTTTAAAGTAAGCTTGTTCCTGAGCCAAGAGCAGACACTTGGTAACTTGTCCATCCTTCCATTCTCATTGACCCTGGTAGAAAAGCAGAGTCCTTAGTGAGGACCTGCAGCCTATTCTGACTTCACTCTAGCAAAAATGTCATTATCCTAAGATTATTCCTATCACAATCTTGGCATCACTGAAGTAATATTTCAGAGAATTAATGAATCTGCTCCTGGGGATTTACTGTGAATCTGTAAGTGTTTTGATGCACATTCAGCCTTTAAATTGAATAATTGATTATGATTAAATTAAACTATCAGACTGAGAAACACACACAACATACTAAGGTCTACCCTTGGTGTTTCCTATTCCCAAATAAACCAAAATCCCAAATCAGTAGATTTTTTGAGCTCTGTTAGCAAAACAACATGCTGATACCCCTCCTAACCAAAGTACTTGCTCAAGTACTAGATATTAACCACATTCCCTCCCTAATAATTAAGAAAATTTCTTGCCCAATATTTTAACAAGTTAATTCCTAAGGACAGTTATAACTTGTTAATAATTTACACAAGTAAAATTGTCGACGACAAAATTCAAATAGCTCAATCAAAAAAATAAAAGTGCCAATATACACCCATCCCCTTCATTTATTGGAATAATCTCAAGTTTTATAGTTACAGGCAGCTGTCATTTAACATAATTGTGAAACACCACCATTTATTTGCATGCACTTAACAGAAGCTGAGTCTGTTCAGACCAGTAAGCTGACTTCTCCTAACTCTAAAACACCTTTTGACAAGTTGCTTTCCTTTCCTTCCAAGCAATCATCTACTGAACTCAGCATTCATAGAGATTATCTTCTGGTTTCAGCTAAATAGCACCCCTGAAAATACAGATTTCTCCTTTCAGAGAAAGCAGACAATGCTTATTAGTCTGTATAAATAAAAGACAGAAGTTTGTCTTTAGGTCAAAAGAAGTAATCTTTGCCCAAATACTTCACTTTTATGGGCAATACTCAAGGATTAATTACGGCATGTTATTGACTCTGGTTCATTTTCACAGACTCTTCTTGTTACATTCTTTGGACTTTACATCAGGAAGATGAAAAGTTCCCAGTAAAGCCATTCAAGGAAGGCAGCTAAGTACAGTCAGGGTGGTTGCATAATCCGTGCAGTATTGGATCACACAGCAGTATAAACACAACCAAGGTCAGATGTGAGAGGAGGATTAAATTTCCCTGAAACCTGCTAGGAGAGATGGCAGAGTTTATGCCAACTTTATGCCACTTTGATGACACCTGTGGGAGGACAAATGATTCATGGTCCAGAATGGAATAAGGAGGGGTTGGACAGATGCTACCCTGATAAAAACTTTGGACAAAGAAACCTAATGCATAAAAAACACTGCAACTTTTTGGACCCTGCTCCAGTGAGGGTTTATATTTAAACAAATTTTGACTTAATTTCTTATCTGATTCTGAGTCCTGATGCCAGATTTACTGTATGATTGCTCAGAGGACATATGCAGAGAGATTTTACCAGACTGAATGCATAAATATCCAAGTCTATTTCCTTTCATTCAACACCAGTGACTTTCATGTCAGTAAGCAGGAGAAATTTAGCACACAGGTTTATTCATCAAAGGCTCACAGAATAAATCAGCTGTGAAAGGACCTCTAAAAGGCATTTAGTTCAATGCTAACCCTCAAAGAAATGCTACCTAGCTGAGAATGCTCAGGACCTCTCCAACCCAGGTCTGATCTCCAAGGATTGATGTTTTGACTTTCCCGCCAGCATCTGCTTTCCCTCAGATGAAAAAAGTTCTGCATTATACTCTCCCATGTCACAGCTTTCAGAATTTTCTGTTCCAGATTTGGTTGTAATTAGCCAGTAATTTCAAATAAATTCAGCACAGAGAGACAGAAGCTGACTGCTGGTGGGATCTCACTGTTTAAATTTCTACAGGAAGCCAAGTAAAAAAAAGCATTTTTATTAAAAAAAAAATTATCCCTTTATTCTCCCCAAGTTAAAAAAAAAACCCAAACACTCAATATTATTAGAAGTACTGGTATGGAAATGTATCCAAAAAATTGCAAAAAATATTTCCACAAGGAGCCAGTTTCGTGTCTACTATGGATGCAAGATGTACAACCATCTGGCTCTGAAAAAGATTATGCCTCTCTATAGGCAGCTGTGAACATGCTAAAATATTAAGCAGTGAATATTACTAATTATCATCTTAAATCTAGACAGGAAAAACATCAGGAAGAGCAAGAAAACGTTTCTGTTCCAAACATGAGCTAACCTTTAAAAAAAATTCTGACTACCCAGTAAAAGCAGAAGCAGTTTCAAATCAGAAGAAATCAACACTGAAAAAGTGGTATGAACTCCACAATTAACAGTTTTTGAGCAGTACTGTGCTTTTTCATTATCTGATTAATAACTGCTCAGTTAATGCTTTGAGAAAATATAAAAGGAGATATTCAATTTATGTAGATGATTCTAAATCCATGAGTGTGTAACACACTCAGGAGGTATGCCTTATGAAGAACATAAGGGGTTAAAGGTGTATCTGAGTGGCTCAATGTGCAATCCTGAATCTGAAATTATTGATTGCCCTCTAAATTAATTATTTCCAGAAGAATGGGATGTTTATGATTATCCTGTTGGATTGAGACTCCAGGATGAAAATTAGCACTACAGTCCAAATTCTTTATGATCTACCAACTGTACAATCCCCTGGAAGGAACACAAGCATGTTTGGTTTCTCATCTGGAAAGCTGTAATATTACTTATCTCACATTATTTGCCCATCTTGAGCTCTTCCATTCTACTACCCAACAAAGCAATAATTTTTTAATATGCTATAAAATGTGACAACAAATAACATTCCTTAAGAGAAAGAGCTGGTGAGCTTCTAAAGCAGAACTCAAAATATTCCTACACATTCTCCA
Source organism: Leptocoma aspasia (assembly GCA_013399835.1). Classification (NCBI taxonomy): domain Eukaryota; kingdom Metazoa; phylum Chordata; class Aves; order Passeriformes; family Nectariniidae; genus Leptocoma; species Leptocoma aspasia. Next base: position 423,865 of record VXAX01000099.1, on the reverse strand, counting down.
AAGAAACTCATGGTGTTCAGTGAATTTCCAATTCCTGCATTTTTCCTAATTGACACGGTGACACCAATTAAAACTTCCTTTACCAGATGTGGAATTAAGTTTTCTTGCCTTGAGTTACTGTGATCTCAAAGGTTTAAACAAAGACAGAACACTGGAAAAGGGTGCAGCACTCTGTTTTCACCTATACCATCAGCATTTTTTGTTCTTTAAAGGGCAGGTGTCCTCCTTTGGATATTTTTCCTCTAAGTTGGATATTCAGCATTTCAGGACTGCTTGGCAAGCCTGACCTACCTGCCTGTGTGAAAACAATTTTTAAACATTCATCATAATAAAAAGAACCATCTTGCTGCATGTGATGGTACAATCCTTGTGACATGCTGGTAGGATTTCAGATTACTTTCCAAGTGAAAATTGTCCAGCTGGATTCTGTTCAACTGTCATTCAGCTACCTGACAGAATGATCAGGTCATCAGGATACCAGGATATTGTAATTTTGCATCTTATGTGGCTTTGAAGTCTGGAAACACATGCACTGCTTTTTTTAATATTAACATCAAAAGATGGGTGGAAAACATAATTTGTTATGCAGCCATAGTACTGCAATTAGTCTTCTTTTAATTTCTGTTAATCACCTATAAAAGTAGTGTAGCACTTAGTAAAACACATTTTGATGCAAGCAGCACAAGGGAGAAAATAATTTGGGTAGAACAGTATGCAGACTCAGGAAAGACCTGCAAAACTGACTCTGATAATGTAATTCTCTAATACAGTATTTCTGAACCTAATTATATTCAGCCTTTAGTATGCAGGCGAGAGCAGATATGCATTTTCTTAAATAGTTGCAATTCTTCCTAATGCTCCCATTCCAGCAGCTTCTTACTGGTAAGAAGTGAGCTGCAGAATGTTACTTCATGTGACAATTCTTCAGCTGAGACAACACAGTTCAGCTCATAAAATCTGAATAAAATATTAAAGCTAACTGGCCATCCAAAACAGAAACAGAACATAACAAAAGCTATTTCAGTGAAACAACCACATCAGAAGTCAACTCTGGCACAGCTACAGCAATTAACAACAGTGGCAAGCAGAAAACAGCTTTGCTCACATTCACAATGGCACTCATGAAAATAGTAGTCATCGTAGCTAGAAAATTATAGTTTTAACAGTATGCTTCGGAGAGATTATTAATTGCATTTAAAAACCAAGCAGTAGTAGTTATCGTTGCTCAAAGACTCACAGACTTGGGCTGTGTATTTAAGGTACTCAGAAGTGTGATACCCATGAAGAGCAGCAGGTGACTAAAAATCAAAAAGATTCTTAGAAAGTGTAGAAATCAGAACAATCTTCTTACCTTGCCATATTTTATCAAGAGCTGGATGTTGAGGCCTCCACAGGCTAATCTCCCCCCACCTCTGTTGACCTGAATTCCTGACACACAACCATGGTGCTTGCAAACCAACACCCAAATTGCCACACATCTTTTTATCATCTCAGAGTTCATTTACTTAATTTTCAAAATTTTGGCAAACAAGCTGTAGCAGCTCTAAGGTATGATCTGAAAGCCACAATATTCTCTTTTTGTTAAAAGCCTTGCTATGGATACAGTGAGGGGGGAAAAACAGAAAGAGAACTTATATATTCTGAAAGTTCCATAGGAGCAAGTTTTAATCATTAAGACAACCTGCTAAGTAAGTGTATTACATCATAATTATGTGCCTTTAGATAATTTTTTTTTTTTTGTATAGGTGGGGTGTTCTCCTCCAAGAGTTCTGCTGACTGTGTCTTAGTCAGCTTAGAAATGGTCACTGGCACTACCTCTAAAAGCAGCAGATGCACCATTTACGTAAGCAGGGCGTTCTATGTGAGCTCTTTCCTTTTTCCACGGCTACAGATTTATGGTGGCAAATGGGTTTGCTCACAGATGGACAAGAAATTACTGAGAACCTCCTAAATGTCAATGAGCTCACCAAATAACCAGGAGCACCTCCAGCTCTGTTGGACAGGCTGTGACAGAGTCACAGTGCAAAGTATTTCAAGTAGTAAATTCCAATGTCATTGTGTTGATCCAGTAATTTCAATACATCATTCAGTAATAGATGATGTTCAAAAACATCTTGCTCAGTTAATTTCTCAACATTTCCTTCAGTCCCTAAAATTATAAAATAACTAAAGACAGTTTCACAAAGAGAAACAGATTTTTCTTTTCAATAAAAGCTCAAAAAGGGGCCAAACTTTGGGATTTCCTTAACATTAAAATATTTTTAGAATTTGAAAATAAAGTTGGAAATAAAAACATAGAATTGCCATTAATGCACTAATAGAGGACTCTACAAAAATTTAACCAGGAATAGAGAAATAAAAACTAATACTTCAATTGTGTATTTCAGAAAACTATTTAGTAATTACCAATAAAACCAACAAGTCTTCTATAGGGAGCTGCTTTACCCATAAAATTGAGTCAAAGGAAAAAGAAAGGGATTCAGTAACTCAAATCCCTTTTGCAAGGTAGTCATAGTGATGGAAGGCCCAAACCATAACTCTATGGTGCATAGTTGAGGAACACTGCAATTAAAGGTGGATTTTCTTTGTATCAAGTTCATTAAAAACATAAGGATAAAAATTACTTTACACTTGGTAGTAATTGCATTTTGTTGATATCTGATTAGACATGCTGGTCCTTAAATGCTGACAAGGCCATTAATGAATTAGGTAATTTAGAATTTTTTTTGAGTGAATAAACCTTTAGAGTAATTACCCTCTGCAATGCCATTTTAAGACAGTTAATGTGGCATATTTTTATTAAAAAAGCATTTTTAGTAATGTAAAAATATTAAGATTTTTTGAATCAAGGAAACACAGTCAGTAAAATGTTAACCATGTATTGTTAAGGCAAATAAATTGATAGATTATTACTACATTAGCTTAAATACTTGCTAGAATAGCTTTACACTGTCACAAAAATCTCTGAATGTTACTTATTTCTACAGAATGTCAGCTTAAAAAAAATAAAGAGGGGAGGTAATAAAGGATTCTTTTGAGACTTAATGACTAGAAGTTGTAGTTACCGCTGCAGTGAAAAGGGATTCTCATTTCAATGGCAACTCAAGGCAACAGCATTTTTATATTTCAAAGAAATGGCCTTCTTTATGGGTGCAGTAGAATTCCATAAACAATGCCTAAGTCTTTTTGCAATTAAATAGCTACGAAAACATAGCTTAATTGAAATGACTATAAGACATAAGACTAATGCCTTTATTGGTGACCACAATAGGTAATCATAGAGCTAACACTATTTCAAAGTCATCTTCATGCATAGTTGACAGCAAGAAAGGAAACACTTGAAGCACCTGTGAATAAATTAATTATGTAAAACAACAATACTATCAGACTATTTCTGCCACTAACTCACACCTACTGACCTCAAACAAGGTTTGTGTCTGTTTTTAAGTCTGGGTTTTGTGAGGATCACACCTATTACTCAGTTTCTACAGTTTCCCAAAGATTCTGGTTTCTGCTGATGCTTTTCATGGCCAGGTTCCAGCTTATGTACATCCAGCAGCAGAGCACACAAATCTTCTCGCCTTAGCTCTACTCTGGAACACAAAAAACTCCCTTCCACTTTGATTTTTATTTGACAGATTCCTTTACTGTGTCAAATTATATCAGCCACTGTGAGTCATCACCAAAGTCCACACAACTACTTTTGATAAAGTTACACAGGTGAACATTTTCTGAGGCTGGGTGGCCTCCAGCTACTGAAAAGGACTCCAGTGATTAGCTGTTAGAAATCAGTTATGTGGAACGAGCTTTTGTGCTCGCATCACATTCAGCCCGTTGGCATTTGTCAAATCTTTGATTATTAATAGGGTCAGAATTTAATTCCAAATATAACCAGGGAATTTGTGCCTCAGGCTTTGGTAGAACAAGATTTCACACGCTGAATGTAAAAGAAAAGGCTCACGTAATGTTAATCAGAACAAACCTGAATGAGAAAGAAGCCTGAAAATAAGCTTTACCCATATGCAAGTTCCCCTGGGGGTTTCCTGAGAAAGTGATTAATATTTCCCTACTCGTATGGAAAAAACACTGTTAAAAACCACTTTTCCCTTGCTTCAGTCAGAAAATGTGAACTGAAATCAAAGCGTATTAGTGACAATAAAATATTAATGCTCTGGATTTCTTATGCAAACTTTTTCAACACTGCATTATTAATGACACCTAATTGTAGTGGAGATTGCTGCAGGACAAGCTAATTTTACTACACACTTTATATTTTTAACTATAAAACTCTTTCTTGTAAAACCCACCAGGATCCTAGTAGAATTTCATCATGTCTTCCAACATTCAGCTGTTAGTATTGATTCAAAATTATTCACAGGAGCCAGTAACTTATGAAAATATTATGAAATGTGCCAATTTTTGTACAATTTTATTCTGTGATAGAAGAAAATTATTTTAAATTCTTCTTGCACAGACTGCAAAGAGTGCTATATCCAGTCTCATTATTTTAACATAGCAAGAAATTTCTCATAATTAGTATTGCCAGAATGTAGGCACACATCTTTGATTTAGGTGAGGTGGGCAGCATTAAACTACTCCACTTTGCTGAAGCAGATCCCAAAAGCCAAAGATCACCAGAGCAGCAGTATAGTTTAAACATGTCACGTTCTACCTACAAGACAAAAAGGGACTGGAAGATGACACAGGAGATCCTTTACCCCATCTGTGGTATCTAGGGACTGTCAGCTTCTTTCAGTGGCACAGCAGTACAGAGAGCACCTGAAAAGCAATATCATTTATATCAGGAAAGGACTGTATTACCCAAGAATGGGGTCACTGAGCAGCAATTAAGACAGATTTCAAATCAGAAGAACCTTACTCTCAGATACAAGTTTTTCGTGAGAGCCTCAAAACACCCAGCCTTCATCCCCAGCCTAGAGCACCCTCTTGATTGTGAATGACCATATTCCTCCTTTTAAAGGAGAACACCTCTCCTGGAGCAAAAAACACATTCTTCTATTTGACAAAAAAGAAGTCTTCTGATGTACTTCAACAAAGTTACGGACACCTCAGTAACTGTGCCCCCTTACTACAACCTTGGCACAATAAGGTTGGTCAACTCATCAACAAACAACAGCTTCAGATATTTATGACTGGGAAGAACAGCATGCAGGAAATATATCCAGGGAAATAATGCCACAAACAGCCTTTCAAAACCAGGGAAATGAAGAAGGTACCATATTGTAATGAGTCTTTTTCATTGCAGATCACTCAATTTTTACTGGCATTTTACCATTCTCTGATATGAGGAATAACTAGAAACAGTTGTAGATGAATGTTCAGTTTCAGCAGGAATACAAACTTGTTCAACAGAATCCCACTTGTTTTATTACACAGATTAATAATGGCTCTTTTCTGCAGTGTGCTATGAAGGATTTTTATTAAGGAACTCCCTGTTTATTTCACATTGTTCCAAGAAAAAGAATAAACTCACTCAGGCTATACTTAACCCAGTGGATTCATGACACACATCTGTCTACTGCTGGTTGCTTTTCTCTTTCCAGTGTTACAGTCATAGCTGTGGTGCATTTAGTTATAAAAGAGAAGACTTAGTTCTCCTTAATTCAAAAATTCAATAATTTGAACAGAATTTTCTTTGCTTGCTGAGAATGGGAACAGCCATGTAATCTGTTCCAACATCAGCCTCTGTGTTTCTTATTTGTTTCTTATTTACTCCTTACAATGGATTTACTTTCCCTTATGACACTTTTACAACACAAAAGCTGCTTGTAAGTACTAAATTATATACTATGGCTCTTGTCATTCAAAGCATGTAACACACTGAGCACCACAATAATTATCTCTATTAAATAACATTAAAGTACAACATGCAAATCTAAGTGAAGCAAAACTTACAGCATCCAAGATGAAGCTGTTGGTTGCACCCCCATTATTCATTGCGTTATTCCTTTCTAATAGGAACCTCCATGAGAAAATCCCTGCTACCTATTACACTTATAATTCCTTCCTAAATATCCACATTACTAATAGCAATGAAGTTAAAGAGAAATCACACATATTTGTGTTATTAAACCCTAGCACATTTGTGAGCCTAAAATAAAGATACCTAGGTTTAATAAAAAAATGGCAGTTCTAAGAGAAGAAAAAAAAGTACAAAACTGAAAAAAAGTCTGGCCTTTTAATGGGAAACTTAGAGAAAGAATCAAGCAAAGGATGTATGAATAATATAGTCCTCAAAGTGTATTTAAAATTTGTCCATTATTCCTAAAAGAAACAATACATTTTAGACCCTGAGTTCAAAATAGGACTAAGACCATGCCAAACCTTATTCCAACCTTCCTTTTAACCATGAAAAAGCTTTATTATTTAGGCATTCTACAATTATTGGCTTTGTTGAAGAAAAATGCTCAACAGCAGTAAGCAACTATGCAGACGCATTTGTACTGTAGAAGTGAAAGGTTCATTATGTTTCCAGATTAATAAAATAATGCCCCTGTGTCATGGTGGCCGGTCGGGGGTCTGGTGGCTCGACCCGGACACCACAACGTTCCCAGAGAGAGGTCCCCCAGGGGACAGCGTTCCAGGGGTCTCAGGCAATCCTCCAGCCACCAGGTAGCCTCAGCAAGGAGCAGGGCAGCCCTTGGCTGCTGGTGATCAGCTCTGAGTGACGCAGCTCTGCCTTGCCAGGTAGCCCAGGCTAACGCAGGGACAAAGGGACAGGAGCTCCGAGTGGCAGCTCCGCAGGATGAGCTTTTACTCCAGGAGCCCTGCGGAGGGGACCGGGGATGGCAGCTCCCTCCTGAACAGGGCAGAAACTGGGGTTTTTATGGGGAAAAGCAGGGTGGTACAAAGGGGCAAAAACCAATGGGCTGCAAGGAACCTGCATGGCACCCCAAAGCGTGCTGGGCTCTCACCCTGACCACGGAGGATTTCCCAACCCAGGGGATTGAGATGATTTTATCTCAGCCCATTCAAGGGACATCTCCAGGGGAGAGGTTTGGTGTGCCTGTCTGTCTCCACACCCCTGTATAGAGCTAGCCAATTCCTTTAAAAGTTTGCATTTCACATTTAGTCTAGTACTATAATTTGTGATAGTCTTGTGCATTACACCAGGGCTGAAAGAGTGTGCTGTTATCTGAAAGCAGGATTTTTATGCATGAGATAACTACAGTGCCACCAGCTAGCCCCTCAACACAGACAAGAAGAGAGGAACCAATAATGTTTTTTATGTTTTTATTTTATGCAACTCTTTCATATTCCTTGGTAAATATTAGAGATAATACAGACTACCACGTTCATATGAATTTAGTCCTTGGATACTTGCTATCTTTGAGGAGAGTCCATTTGGAATTTGATCCAAGTGTGTGAATGTTGTTTTAGGATCTGTACTCATCCCTTCCATCCAACACAGTGACCTAAGTGGGATAAGCAAGGACACTCCCCATCGTAGTTGTATGAAAAAAAGGTTAAGAGGCTCTGCTTCCTTTTCCTTCCTGCCTGGCTCAGCCAAAATGCATGGCTCAGCTGAGCTGTGCAAAGATGGCTGCTGTAGGGAAAAGGTAGCAAAGCCAGCACAGCTCAGGTAAGGTAATAAAATAACAAGAAGCCAAGAATAAATATTTGCCAAGAAAGACAATAAAATATTTCATTTTGTGTTTTAGTCATGGGCAAGACAGAATATAGGTCCTGTCAGACATCCATCAGCCCAGAAGAAAAACACAAGGAACTGATTTAGATTCTGTCACATAATTTATTTTCTTGGCAAATGGATTTTTTTATTTATGCAATAGATAGCATACCCACTAAAGCAATTTTTTTTCAAGTATCAATCTGAAAGAGCTTATCTACTGGTTTATAAATATGAAATAAACACTACCTTAATGTTTTACTTTTTCTGTCTTCTCTCCTTTAACTTGGGAGAATTAAAGCAGGTAGAAAGTCACCCTTATTTGATGTTGCCAAAACAAGGTCTGCAACACAGCATCAAGTTCTTGTTGCATGCACAGAAATTATCATCCTTCTGCCTTAAAACCTCAGCTGAAAAATGGTGCTAAACTGGCAACATACTTGCATCCTTTTCAGGGAGGAACTGTAATGAATATTCAGCTTTAACGAATATCAGTACAGAGCAGAATTGTAAACATGAAAGATTTGACACTCCTCATGGTCTACTTCAGACTTAAAAATCACTCATCACAAATCAGGATGATGTAACGTAGTTCTGCTAAAACACATTACATGAAGAAAAAGGACTTCTTTCCATTACTGACTTGCCCATCTCCATTTCTGTAATAGACAAACTAGAGAGGTCTGGGTTTGCTTTAATGTATCTGAATAATTCTAAATTGATTTACAGTGAGGCATAAATGGGTAAACACAATAGCCAGTATTCATTAAAGCTGTGGATTTAGAAAGACTAACAAGTCTTATAAATGCATATTATCTTTCTGAGAGGCACAATCAATCATGAGACAAATCTTACCAAGCACCATAGGCTGACTATATTCCATCAGACAGCCAACACAATGAAATCTGGCATTCCAGACAGAGATTTCATACCCTGTAGTTAAATACCCAATTTGAGCCCCCAAATCTGCACCTTTATAAAGGGAATAACCAATCCAGTAACTGCTGAATGAGCTGTGAACAAACCTCTAACCTGATGGCCCTGCTGTGCTTCCTGCCCACCTCTGTGCTTGGAGCCTGCTATTTCCAGCAACTTCCAAGCAGCTTATAGATAAGTAAAACATGGCTGTAGGAACTATTTAAGTGTTTGAAAAACTGTAAGAACATAAAATTTAAAGGATCTTGATAGTCTGCCCATATCTCTGGGATCACACCTATGTACAGTGTATACAGAAATGCTCCTTGATAGAGAAATAACTCTAACACCAGTAACAGTAGCTGACCACAGCAACATTTTTATCTGTTACTTTGTATTAACTTTGGAACTGAGCAATGGAAAAATAAAAACAAAGCTCTCCTTCCAAGCACTTACCTGAAAATGGTCAAGTTGGCATCTACCAGAGATATTTTACAGCAACACTGTGGATTTACTGCTATTATATACACATAAAATCACAACATGAATAAGGCAAGGAAATAGACAACACTATCAGAGGGGCGGTGAAGCCACAACCAACACCAAAGAAGGCTTCAGACATCCACTCTTTATTGTTCCTCAGTGCAACCTTTTACACTCTTCATCCTACATGCATGCATTCCACCTGTGTGCTCTCTGTACCCTTTTGGAACTGGCCACCACTCCAAGTCTCATTGCCTCTAATACTAATCACCTGTCTTACACAGCTGTAGCCCACCCCCAGTTACCACAAACCGTGTGCCTACAACAGGACACCTTCTAGTAAAGAGTGGAGGTCAAACCTCAGCTATTCTGAATTTTATGGGACAAACTGACTACTTTTTGTACTTCTTTTGAAAACCGCAAGCCCGCAGAGGCTGTAAAAGGTGTCTTGAATAGGCACAAAGCAGGATTCTCCTCAAAAGCCAAGTGAGCTGTTTGAAAACACTCTGAAATGAGAAAATGTGTACAGTTACCTTTCACATAGATTCACATTTTCACTTCAACAAAACAACTATTTCTAGCAAAGAATTGACCATTCTTGTTTGTCTGACTTTTATTAGCACTAATTAAGCCCATTTGTTAAAAAAGCTGCAACAGACAAAGGCACATGGAAAAACTGAAGGAGACTAATCTATTATAGGAGCCAAACTTCCTGGCAATATTCACTGAGCTTTATACTAAACGCTTGATCTAATCATAACAAAATACAAGTAACGTCAAATATCAGCAGCTTCCCTAAGCCCTTGAGGGAACTTAATTCCATAAAATCAATGTAATAGAAGTATTAACATCGAACATTTTCTGGTTGATGCCATAAGAACCATTTACACGTGCACATATGCTGCTGATGTCTGAAGTTTTCCTTTTTGAAGTCATTAATACTATTTAATACAAGACTACTATTCATTGTGTGTATGGAAGTTACTTACACACCATTTGATGCTTGTTCTCAACCCACACTTTCTACTTTCAAGCAACTCTCCTAAAATTACTTCTTTTTATTCAGATGAATAGACATCAGCAAATAAAATGCTTATACCCACTAGATATAATTTGTTTTTGTAGAATGAAAATCATACTGGAGATGGCCTTTCTGACACCTCTTTGGCTGATGCTACCACTTGAACCCTGGGAGGGTCCAGGGCTACAAGAGCATTTCCCCTGGAAGGCTGCCAGCAGCTACAAGTACATATTTCCAGGCAAAGACTGCTTTGGTAAGTCAGTTTCAGGGAGAAAGTACCAGCAATTCACATATTTGGGCCCCCCTTCAAGACAGAGAACCAAAAAAAACTCAAGCAAAACATACACGTGTGCTTTTCTCTGCCTAATTCTAACCAGCAGAAGGAATAGCAACAAAAACAAAACTCCTAAGTTATAAAAATAACATTAGACTGCTGTGTAAGAGCCATCTGTGCTACAGAAATAATATGCATTTACCAGTGGGGCAAGCAAATCTTTTACCTTCCTGTGGCCTGTATTTGCTGTTCAAATATCAAATAATAAAAGGTGAGGCAGTTTTCCATTTCATATCTGTAATATTTTAAGTAGGTATCATCAATAAAGCAGCTCCCAGAGCTCAAATAACAACCTGAAACAGCACTATTTTACCAAAATGCTTTGGTAAAGCCATAGGGGTGCTGCTTTTTAAATTAAATTTCATTCCCCAGCAATAATTTTAATAGCTACTTTAAACCCACCCCACTCTCTCAAGGCAATGTTGGGGTCTGATAAAAGCAAAATCATGGAGTTGTTTCCTTCTATGAGAGAAAAAAGCTTTTGTAATAGCTATTTCTTTTATTAGCACCTTGCTGGTTGGTTTATTAAGTGTATAAGATAAGGGAAACAATTATCCCTCACACATCAGGTCGACAAGCAAGGTTAGCCATCCCCTGCCTCAAAGTGCTCATCAGTACCTTTTCTCCAGCCTCAGGGACTGACAAACATATATGTACGTATACACATAGAGCACATGTAGATATACATATGTACGTAAAAATTCATGTATCTGTATATAAAAGCACACGCAGAAGGAAAAGAGCCACCTCGTACCTCACCCAGTGCCACAGCCGAAAGCAAAGCAGCCACAAGGAGAGGCGGCACA
>VXAX01000099.1:392519-412653 GCA_013399835.1 Leptocoma aspasia | reverse complement strand
CCACAAGGAGAGGCGGCACAGACCGGCCACAAACAGCCCCTCAGAGAGCCGCTGTACTTAAAAACCAAAACTTTACTTTCCTGCGGCAGAGAAGGAAGGAAGCTCATCCCAGCCACACCATGTTCAGAGCCAGGAAAGGCCCATTAACCTGCCCAGGAGAACGCCAGCGCCTCTCGACAGCTCTGAGGAGCGAGCACCCCACCGCCCCCTCACAGCCAAGCAGCCCTACGGCTAAGAAACCTCTAGAAGAGCGGGAAGAGCTTTCCCCTTACAGCTGCCCGCCCTTTTGACGACTTCTGAGGGCAGGAAGAGCCTCCCCCTCACAGCTGCCCGCCCTCAGAAATCCTCAAAGGGCGGGACGAGCCTCCCCCTCACAGCTGCCCGCCCTCAGAAATCCTCAAAAGGGCGGGAAGAGCCTCCCCGTCACAGCTGCCCGCCCTCAGAAATCCTCAAAGGGCGGGAAGAGCCTTCCCCTCACAGCTGCCCGCCCTCAGAAATCCTCAAAAGGGCGGGAAGAGCCTCCCCCTCACAGCTGCCCGCCCTCAGAATTCTAAAAAAGGACAGGCAGCAGTAAAGGGGTGGCGTTCCCGCCCTCGGTGTCGCCTCAGGATCAGCAAACAGGTGGGGATGTACCGGTGAAGCTTTCCAGGTGTCTGCCTGCCCGCCCAATTGCGTTTGGCAAGTCCAAGTTCATTTTTAGTGATTGCTTTTTTGGTGCTTTCTTTCTGTGTGTTTTTTGGTTTTGAATTTGGCCCCAAAAGCCCTCTCAGAGCCTTGTGAGGGGAGCCGGGTCCATCTCCTGTCAAGGTGAACCAGCCCTTCCACGGGGTGCCTCCCTCAGCCCCCAAACCAGAACAAAACACCCTCAGAAAGTCCCATTTAACGCAGACCACAGAACAGACTTTTCAGTGTTCCCAGCATATTTAAGGAGAATCTTTTCTGATGTCACTCAAATGCTGGAAGTGCTCCTCAAATGGTTGAAGGCAGATCAGCACAAAGAGTGGTTTAAAAACAGGCTGGCATCACTAGATTCTCAGTCTAAAAAAGTTTGGGGAAAAATAGAGAGAGGGAAAATAAAGACTTGCATTGCCTGTGCAAAGTCCACTAGAAAAATTGTGAATGCATTTCTTTGTTATAGATAATTGCTGAAATTGAACAGAGAAATATCACAGCAGCCTTGGCATGAAACTTGCAAAAGAAAAGGATTGATTTATACAATGTGTGCAGGTGTTTATTCTGAGGCGTTTTTTATAAAGCAAGTTAAATATATCTGATAGTGTTGCAAGCACATCCTTTTTACTTCAGTCTGTCTGCTTCTCATATATACAAAAATCTGTTCTTGCTTTTGATTACTTCTCAAATATCTCTGTTTCATCCATTATATTCTGCATTTGTGATTTTTCCTGATTCAGACACAATGAACTTTTAAAAGGAATAGTTTTGTTCATGATTATTACCAGCCAGATGTAATTTCCTGACCTAAGCATTCCCCAGCACCTGTTAGATTTCCCAGATATTAATAAAAGTAATATCTCAGTATATAACATTCATACTCATTTCTAGTAGCTAAGGTATATAGATAGATAGATTGAGTAGATTCTTTTACCCCAAGATGTTGCTCTAATTCCAAGTGAATTTACACTGCTCTTTTTTATGCTGTCTCTTCACTTTCGCACGGAGTTCCTGGTCCGCGTTCAAAGGAAGGAACTGCAGTGCTCAACTCACAGGTCGTTGTATCTAACAGCAGATACAAAGAAGCATTTAGTAGCTCTAAAGCTTTCCTGTCATTTTGGGGTATCGTTCTTCCTCATGTGTGTCACACACACGGCAAACACAGCTGGAAATACCATTGTAGGAGCATGGGAAGCTTCTACCCAGCCATTTAAAGCCTTACTGAGTGCTGATGTGACTGTGGAATGTATTCTCTTTGCATTCCTAATCAGAATAGAACAGATGGGAAGGCTGCTAGCTTAAGGCAAAAAGCCTATTTTAAAAAGTCTGTGGTAATTCCTCACTCTTAAAGAAGTTTACTGTGGTCTATTAGTGTGGGGGGGGAAAAAGGTTTGGGTTGGTTTTTGTTTGTTTTTGGGGTTTGTTGGTTGGTTGGTTTGTTGTTGTTTTTGTTTTTAATTTGCTTTCATGTTGCTAAACCTAACATTCTAAATAACTCCAGTATGTTCTCAAAGGTTCTTTCTAGATTTGAACAGTTTCCAGAGAAGAAATTATCTGATCTAGAGTACTATTTTCATCTAATTGTACAGGAAAGATCTTAGGAAATTTGAAATACTCTCTCAGGTTCTTTAGAACATCTAGTTCATCTGTCTGATTAATGTTCTTTAGAACAACTTTATACTACTAACTGGGCTTAATATTCTGCTTTTCATTCACAAAAACAAAAACTTGGGTCAAAATCAATGTAGTACAAAGCAGGTTTACCTCTGCTTATCAGTTCTGTCAAAAACCTTAGTATGTAACAACAGGTATGTAATGCCCCTTTGAAATCTTACCCATGAATTCCATGTTGGAAGCCCCTAGCTCAGGAAAGGCTTTTTGGGAAGTCTTGGTAAGATAATTTTGTGTGAAGGCTTAACCTGTAACCATGTCATCCCCACGGTATTACCTGTGCAGGTTAACAGTGGTATTGCAATGTAAGTCTGCTGAATACATTTCTAGAAACAGAAACCATAACAGGCTCTGTTCAGAAATCCCACTGATCTTTTCTGCTCAGTGAAGGTTTTCCTCGCCTTTTTTTTCCCCTATGTTTTTTCTTGGTAGTGACCCACTGACCATTGCCTTGTCTGCTCTGTACCGTTCTTTATTTGGTTTAAATTTTTATTTGCAGTGCATGTTTTGGTTTCATATAAATCAGTTAAAATACACTGAGACCCAGCAAAATTTAAATTACAGCACTTTTGCAATTATTTTTTTCTGTATTTCATTAAGTTTTGTCTGTGCACTGCAGTTCTTGTCTCTTCATTTTACAACTAAACTGAGAGCATAGAAATTTGCTGTGTGGAATTTTAAAATTTTTAAGCCATATTGGCTTTAAAAAATTCTTTGATCTCTAAAACCATGTAAGATATTTGGCACTGCAGACAGGGAACTCCTGTGTTTTTTGGCACATCTGGAAGCTCCTCTGTTCTAGAAGTCTGTAGTCGCAATTTGCACCTGAAAGTGCTATCAGCATTTTCAAAACCTTGTGTACTTGATTCTTGCCATGGCCCATGAAAGTTCTGTCAGGAATCTGTGCTCACAGAGAGAAAACCAGGAGATATCCACCCCCTCCTTTATTTATTTATTTTTTTTTAATGCAAAGGCAATAGAGAAGCCTTTCGTAGCACGTAGATTTCAGCCCAACTTAATTTTCCAGATAAGCATCCTAGCTGAAAGGAGGTCTCGCTTCACCCTTCAGCTTCCTGTGTGTGGAGATGGAACTTGGCCAGCTCTGCCCATCTGCAGGCAGGCAGTTGTCTCCTCGCTGTAGCCAGAGCAGCCTCAGCTCTCAACACAGACCTAGCAGCTCTCTGGCTCCAGCTCCATGCTTGAAAGCTTCCCAGAAGATCAGCTGGGGATGATGGATGCCAGGGTACTTGTAAAAGGAAGGAAAAAAAAAAAAAAAAAAAGGAGAAATGACATGGACATGACAGAAGGAAAACCTAAAAATAAAATAGGACCATTAAGGTCTTGACTGAAGCTATGTAATTGTGCTATCATTCTTAGTTTAATCTCAATGGTCCAATTCTCTAGGTGTTACACTAGCTTAAAACTGTTGAGGGGAAAATACGCATAACATAATTCTGATTTTAAGAAAAAATATAGAGTTGGTACACTGGAACTGATAATCTTAGCCAATATTTTGTTTTTCCTTTTTCTTCATGAGGTAAGGTATATGTCTCTCTCAGCACTTAATATATTTCAGCTTTTGATTCGTCAGTCCTTATCATTGTACTTGAGAGGTTACATGGTTTCAGGATACCCATAGATTCATCATTTTCCTGGTTGCACTGAATAGATTGTGTGTATCCACTGTAAAAATGATTTTTTTCCTCTACAAAGCATCTCATATGTAAGAATGATATTTCATTCTTTTCACATAAAAATTCAACTTTTCTATTCTTATGCTCTTCTTAAATATATGTGGACCCAGGATGACTTCTTTAAATTAGTTCCTTGTCAGCACCTGACCTGGTACCAACAGCTACACCTGAACAAGAGATTTTAAGATGTGTTTTCTGACTGCTGGTTCATAAACATTGGATTGGACCTTGCAGCTAAACTTCTGCCATCTCCTCTGGAAGCAGAACAGTTGTCCTTTAGCAGAATGCCTTCTTGTCAGGCATGACCTGCCTCTCTGGAGTGCATTTGGCTTTTGTGATTTTCTTTATTTTGGAGAAAGAATAAATATTTAGGGATTATGTACCAGCTGCTTTATTTTTTTTCATTAAAGGATCCAGTGGGAGAGTGTGGACTTTTATGGGAGATTGCTTTCACTGGAGATTATTACCATGGACAGATGGGTTTTCATTACCTGCCGTAATGGACTACACACTTGCAGGAGCAGCAGAAAAATTAAGGGCCAATCCACCTCTAAGAAACCTGTTTTTCAGCCAGATGTTATCCCAGACTGTGGCCAAGAGAAGGCAACTTGCAGATAGGTAAAGAATGTGCAATGTATAAAATTGAGTAGTATTGAGCTATTTTTAATTCACAGGTGTGAGCCCAAAATATCTACTTTAAGTTATTATTTCGTCTGTCTGATTAATGCACCTCATTGGTGTGACACGGGTAGTTTTCATTCCACCAGGGAGCAGGAGAGGGATGATGAGTGTGACCTCCTCCTCCTTCTCAGTCACTCAGGCCAGAATTCCATGCTTGGCAACTCAGTATGTACCTCACTGTAAATTGTGCTGATGGATCAGGAAATCAGGTTTGGACAAGATAAGATAGGATTCAGGGTGTTCTGGATTTGTATCAGTGCCCTGTAATCAATCATCAGGAGCTGGAATTAGAAATTATCACTGCATGACTAGCCAAGGTGCTGGAAGCCAGCAGCAAGCTCTTCAAGAATGAGTTTGGCATTGTTAGGCCAGTACACAGCTAGTCAAAACAGCCTGAAAGTACAAGAAAATTTATATTTTAAATTTGCATTCAAAAAGCAGATCTCCTGAAGGGAAAGAAAATTGAAATTTAGTTATACTGGTCAGGATAATGGACTCAGATTATTGTTAAAAAAAGCAAAAATCCAGCAATGAATCTCCTAATTCACTTTGGGATTTACTCAACAGTCATATAGCGTATTTTTCACTTAACATATTTGCATTTGTTCCTTCAATGAAAAATGCTGTATTTTATCCTGTGTTCAGACTGTGCAAGCCAACAACAACTGGAGTAGGATTTGTGACATTCCAGTTTTGCTCTACTCATGTTTCACTGACCAGTGCTTATCCTGGTTATTCCTATAGAGAAGGAGCTTTAAAGCTTGGGAAACACATTATGCCTTCTCTTCTTCTCATAAATGTAGTGAAGAGGCAGGAGTGTGGACATGGAAAGTGAAGGGGATGGTGCCAAAAGGAGGTGAAGAAGAGAACCTGGAAATGCAATAAATAGCACACTGGCTTTAGTTGTGGAAGTCTATGAAGGCTGATAGAGCAGTGCAGGCCACACATGAGTAAGAGACTTTCACTGCAGCCAGAACACCAAGGACATGATTCACACAGAAAATTTCTAAGGACTGCTTAATTTGATTGTGTAAATGCCAAACTGCCGGATTGATTAATCAGCCAGAAAGTGGCAGCTTGTGGAAATATTTGGCCATCCTCTAAAGGAGAAAATTGAGGGCTTAAAACTGGCAGTGCAAAGGTAATTCTCCATTCATTAAAGACTGTGTAATGTAAAAGGTTTAAAAATGTCTTCTGGTTGTTTAGCACCAGCCTCTTACTTTCTTGTTAGCACTTTTTAAAAGTAAGATAAGTCAGTCTATTACTGGAACTGCTGTTCAGTTTCTGTGTTGCCTTCCTTTTTTGCCTTACTGTACTGGAAGGGATAATTTCTCCATGGATGGTTGTCCTCCTCCCATTTAGTTGTAAGCCTGAAAACGTCAGTTCAAGGCACGTCTTTTTAAAATATTGTGTCTTATCTCCACCTGCTGTGTATCTGCCTTTAAACAAACAGATTTACTATGGAACTGCTTGGCCTGGATCTTCAGGCTGCCTCCCAACAGCTACTGCAATGTTTTAGTCCATCAGAAGTAAATGAAAGAAATTCATATTGGTATATCAGATTACTTAGGTGAAGGTAAAATCAGGAAAAGGAACAGGGTTTTTTTGAAGGGTTCTTGCTCTCTGGGAAACACTTTGGGCTTAATACTTCTCTGTCTCTTTCCATAATTATTATTGTAACATTATCTGTTGCAAATATGGCCTGCTTACGTGAAAGTGAAAAACTAAATGTAAATATCTTAAAATTAAATTAGCGATTATTTTTTAAGGATAAAAGCGTGGTCCACACACGCTCTGCCACTCTATGCAAAACAAGGCAACCAGAGAAATCCCCTGCTATTTCTGAGATGACCATTTAGTCCATCCATCATTAGTAAATATTACAAAAGGTTTATTTCTTCATTTCATGTGTGTATCATAGCTTTTCAAGAATCCTGAACTTAGAATTAAGTGGGGGAGCAGTACTAATAATCGAAGCCTTAGTTGAATTATCATTCAGGGTCAAGATACCTAAGGGAGAGCTGCTTGATTAAGAAAAAAATAAATGTTATTACGCAATGTGGTCCTTGGGACAGAGCAAAACCAGGAGTTTATTCAACACTTCCCATCAGCAGGCTAATGTTTGCCTCCTGCCTCGAAAGCAGGACCTCAACACACACAAGGGTTCCTTGGGGTGGTATAACCGTGAACATCTGCGTTTCCTCCTGCATTCCCCAAGCTCTCCTTTCCGAGCACAAAGCCTCTTAGGTCACTCCAGGCCATTGCATGGACTGTGGCCCCCCCAGCGTGTCCCCGTGTGGTGCCAGCTCCCTCGCTGAGCGGGCAGGGGGCACTGAGAGGAGGAGGAAGCTCTGGTGCCATGTCAGCGCTGCCCAGCAGCAGCCAAAAAGACTGCTGTGTTACCCTCACTGCCTCACTCACAAATCCCAAACACAGCACCAGGCAGGCTGCTGCAAACAAAATCAACTCCAGCCCAGCCAGACCCACTACAAACAGTTGTAAACCATGAACCACGTGGAAAGCAGCTTTCCAGCAATCTCTGCGATTTTTCTAGGCTGTTTTGGCAATGTATTCCCAATGATGCATACCTGTAGTTCTTCCTTGCAGATGGTGTCCTCTTCCCTTTTGGAAGCAGTCCTTAGATAAGAGTCAACTTCCTGAGTGTCCTGTTGTTAGCTGATACTCATCACTTCATCGCTAAATACCATCAAAAAGATGATAATGAAGATTTTCCAGTTCTTTTCACATTTGGAGAGAACTTTAATTGCTTTTTTAATTGTTCTGAGATTCAACGTATTTTTCCATTTGTTTTGTGCAGAGTAATAAGGAATAACACAGGCTCGGAATTGAAACACTGAAGACAGATGCATTGACAGTTTTTGGGCTTTAACTAATGAGAACTGTTTTGAATATTTGTGTCATCTTCTGGAAATAGCTCTTGAAAGGCTCCTGGCCTTAACTCAGACTACCTTTTTTTCCTACCTTTGTTCCTGAGTTAGTGGAGTTTCTCTGAGGCGATGTTCTCATACATGTTCTCTGGTGCTTTTTGGTATAAATGCAATTATTCTCTAACACAGCATTCAGTTGGACTGCAGATTTTAGTATTGCTTAGGTAATCTGAGTTTTGAGAATTTATTTCTGGACTAGAGTAGATCTGCCTGGCGTTGACATCTTTGAAAAGGTTGGCTGCTTGAAATTCAGTTCTGCCTGGGTGATCCTGCCATTTTCTAGAGAAAAGGAAAGTGTGACATTAACAATTTTTAACATTTTGTTACAGAGTATTTGTTATGAAACGACATCTCATGTATTCTATATTCAACAAATTATTACTGGGGATGCATTTTGCTTTTGAATTCATGGGATGATGTTTAATTTAATATTCATTCAGAAGTACTCGGTGCCATTTACCATGACAACCAAAAATAATGAATAATATATTTATATCATCCATTAATAACCATCCAGCCATTTAAAAGTTTCATCCTAATGTGTTCTGGAAATCTGCAAATTAATTATGCAAAACCCTAAATTAATATAAAATTGAAATGCTTAAGAATTTAAATGATGCAATTAAATGCTATTGCATGTAACTCCAAGTTATTTTCTTCTAATACTTACTCATCAATCTTAATTTCAATACCAGCATTTAGAAACAGAATCAGCTCTTATATCTTCTCAAAATATTAGAAGCTCGAGCAAAGACTGTATTATTTTTCCTTTGATTACATTATTTCCAGACATGAATTTGAAGTCTTTATTTAAACAAAAGTGGTCTTTTTAAAGACAGACTACAATGCTCATCAAAATAAGAAGGGTGAGGTCAGAGGTGTCAATCCTTGTTCTTTAAAAAACTCAATAAACTCAGCCATGAGGACTGGTCTCAATCTGTAATCTTAGCTACCTAAAAATCCTGATTAAACTCTGTAGTGCTGGCAAATCCATACATAGATAGTGCTAATAAGTAAGATTTGCTGACCAGGCTGCCTGAGAGGTTCATATATACATAAATATCATTATTACAGTTAATTACCTAACAACAGCCATTGTAGAACAGCTTTTGTAAAAAATAACTTACACTGTAAAGTACTGTATAAATAAGAGGTCACGCAAAATCTATCCCAGTTAAAAACCAGAACAATGGTGCGGAAAATCAGAGCTGTTGAGTGTGTACATTAGGTGTGCAGTGAAATCTTCAGGCAGGTCAATTGCTTTGAAAATGCAAAAAATTTGTGATTTGAGGGAAGAGCCAATTTTAACACCAATACAGAGGGTATATGATCCTAAGGAAAAATACCTTGAAGTGTCAAGAAATCTTTGATTTGCTTATTTCTATTTGCTTCACTAATATTAATGCTTTTGTATTAGCTCAAGCATTTTGACCAAGGCCAAATTACTGTGTTTAGGTAGATTTTTTTTTTTTTTAGGTACTATAAAACCTGAGAAATACAAAACACTTCAGGAATATATTTTTATATGCACTTTCTCTGTGTATCACTTTAAATCAGCAATTAAGGGGAGTGAGACAGTTTTAAAATCTCTTCATAGGGTAGGCTGGAAGGCAGCTCAGGAAGCAAAAGAATGTTACCTTACTAAGTCACCCTTGCTGTTGAATACGTCAACCTGAAAATAAAGGTTTTGAGACAAAACAAGAAAAACAGAAAATAAAGCCCAGGTGAAGACAAACTGTAAAGTAGGCAGGGTTGAAATATATTTGCTAGAAAAGTTTGAAAATAATTTGGTTTAAATAATCTGTTATAAACTATAGAGAGAATATTTTCTTGAGGGTGAAATTATTGAAACAAGCATTTTGAAAAACAACTTGTGAAGGATATCAGTCTTACAGTAAATAGATTTTTTCTGTATTGTTTTCCTTCCCTTTTCATGAACAACAGTAAAGCACATGTATTACAGTATTAAATTATCAGATTTGGCTGTTTTCAAGCCAAATTTAATCTAATGAAAAATGCAGGGAAAAAAGTAATAAGAGAGTGAAGCAGGTTTTTTTAAAATTATGTGGTTTTCATCAAATAATGCTTATTTTGATATTGCATTATCTGCTCATATATTTTAGGGCAGAAAACATTAATTATTTTTCATATATCCTTAAATCAAATCAGTCCCAGTCTCTCAGTACAAGCACTCCTGCTTTAATTTCTGAGAACCTGAGTGTTACATGCAGTTTTGCAGTAATAGAGGTTTTTTGGAATGTGTGATTATATCCTTACATTATGTTACATGTATCAGACAACATCTAGCGTTTGATCAAGGTTCTGACTGTGATTTTTTTTTTTTTGACAGCTGTTACTAAAATTTGTGTATGACATTATTTGGCCTGGAATTTTCATTGATTAGTTTTGGGGATTTTTTAACTCAGTAAAAAGAGTGTGACATTATTCTAATTCTCCTTTCATTTTGAAAGCAGAGCAGAGAAAGAGTTGGGCAGAACACAGAGTTTACAGAGCTGTGTTGCTGCTGATTAAAAAGGGGACATTTTCTCTTTCTTTTTCAGTGAACAACAGAGGGGAATGTTGAAACATTTGGGAAGAGGAAGCCCTTTCCTAATATATGGATGTTGACTGAACGTTGTAATACAGCAATGAACTCTACTGGAAAGGTAATCGATGTCCCGGTTTCAATCTTACCAAAGTTCTGCAATCTCATCAGAAACACAGGAATAAATATTTAGCTTCCTTCCCCTTATCCCCTGTCACCAAGGCTTTCTGGATGCAAGGCATCAGCCTTTGCATCAGTTTATTGATCTTTTAATGTAGGATCTAACTTGCTTCAGGGGCACGATAAATACAATATTGCAAAAGTCCTGCCATATCAATATTAATTTATTTTCATTGATTAGTTGCCACTTCTAAATTCTGGGTACTGAATTAATGGATGCTGAATAACTACTTAAATTAATGAAGCTAAAATTGGCTTTAGCATCCTACACTAACGACAGAATTTTTTTTCTTTTACAAAGCTAATTATTTCTTTTTTTATGATCCGCGATTACTTTCATAATTTGACTTATCCTTGGCACCTTACTGGAAGCCACAGAGTAACGAAACAGAAGCAATTTATAAATGTTCATTATTTACAGTATCACACAAGAACATCATTACTCTAAGTCCGTATTTAAACACTGGAATTAGTAGGTGAATTTGACCAAATGACTGCATTTCAGAAGGTGAAATTTTAGAAGATTGAGGTGCTGCCTCTTTTGTGACTGTTTTGGCTCATTCTGTATGTGTCTTATTCATGCACATAGTTATTAGTTGTTAGAGGAGATACAGCACAAGGTAGGTGAATACATTCATGAATATTTGTTCTGACACATGGTCAAGGTGTCATAGTGGTGGTGTCTTTCCTATTTCCTTTTTTGCACAAAAAGTTCCATCTTTATTTATTTGACATTTGATTTTTATTGAACCATATCTTTTGGAAAAGATATATTTTCCTTTCTTCCTTGGCAAATATAATTTGGGCCCATTTTTTCTTTTTTCTGAGCCTTCCCTACACAAAAAAACCTTCCATTGTTTGAGGTCCGTCATTCCAGGCACCAAACTTGAGCTGCTATTTTTCTTATTGCACCATGAACAAAGTATTTTAAGGGTTGTGGTGTCTGAGACTCTACTATGGGGGATCCTGGGGTCAAGCCAACGAGGAGACCCGGTCTGGCTGTGAGTATGGAGTGCATAGGTGAGAAGGAGTCTCAGTTCCAGGCGCTTTCATTATTTTTTATTTGAGAAATAGCCCTGGTAAGGTATCTTTATCCACTGCAGTATTTGTCCATGTCCTAGACACTTCTGACTAACCTGAAGCTATTGGTCTTTTAATCATATTACAAAAATGCAGAGAAAAATTTTGAGAGAGAATCCAGGCTGAAGTTCTGTAGGGTTTGTGATAAGGCATTATCATGAGAGATTCTTTTACACAAAGAAATAAAGCCATCACACCTAATCTTGATGGGTTTATTTAGATATGAATCTATAGAAGACATCAAAGAGTATGACTTGGATGTGTATTTATAGTATTACAGTCCATTGTAATGAACATTTTTCAAGAGGGAAATAAATTTAGCTTTAAAGTAAAAAAAAAAAAAAAAAGGCAAAGCTTAGATTGTTCCTATCTATTTAGTTACATTTTTGTACTTATAATATTTAAGTATCTTTTGCTGTATTTTTGATAGTCTTACATTCTTAGTTTTTTTGTGTTTTCACTTACCTGACAGTACAAATGACATATAGTTCACTCCTCATGGAGGGATAAAGTTATGTCCAGTTTATTCATGCATTTCTAGACTTCCCTGTTAAATTGGAATACTGAACTCTGGGGGTTTTTTCTTCTCAGTAGATTGTTAGATTGTATTGCTATGCTGTATGGAATGCCTTCAACTTATTTATAGAAGTAGCACAGACATGGGCTTGCAGTGAGTATGGAGGTTATGCTGTATCTTCTTGATTTGAACACAAAGATGTGACGGCAAATGCAGACACTGCTATGGGAAACCGTCCTTAGGCAGAATTAAACTAACACAGTGGAAGGACAAAGGCCCATTTTTAAGACTGATCATTCATGAATTTCCAAGTTTAGGAGGAACCCAACAAGACCCAGGCATGTGCACTGGATTAACAAACAGACATGGTAAGCTTTGGGAAAACTTTTGAAGCATTTTCTTCTCCAACCACCACCATTTCACTTTTGTTTAGATCAGTTTCCACCAGCTGCTCTTCCAGGAGGTGATTTTCCATGGCTAGTCAAATATCCATAGAGGAATACAGGATGAATGTGCTCCTGTTACATGACAAATACAGCGGTACAGCAAATAACATGCAATCAAATGGAGTGGTTTAATGCTGGCAGATAAGGCATATCCTATCTTACAGTTTCTTCCCAAAGATAATATGTCCCAGACTCTCCCAATCAAGTTAAGCCACTTTATATCAGACAAGAGCATGATCTTTTGACTTCTGAAGTATCTTAGTAATATGAATGTTTATGACGTCTACTCTTAGCTACATCATTCATGCCTTAGTACATGGCATGATGCATTATAGTGTAATATAGCCTGATCTGCAGAGCTCCCAGTGACAAACTAGCTTGGAGAATGGGTGAAAAAAGACAATTTCTTTGATGTTACTGTCAAAGAAAGAGTTTTTTCTGTAAGAACAACTGGTTTAAAGAATTATCAAGAACTGAAGAGCATGTGCTGTTACATTAGATATAGGTCAAGAGTTTACGAATTTTTAAAAGTAATTAACATTGATAAGAAGTATTTGAATGACAGTCTATGTATAAGACTGTGTTCTGCTGTGTGCATATAAATCCAATTCTGGCTTGCAGGTGTAACTCAGGCACATGGGATAGAAAGATGGAGCTGTTCTTGCAGCAGCTTTGCAAAACACAAATTCTCAACAGCTTCTGCTTCAAAGAGAGCAGACCTGGGTCCCATTCCTGCACATACAAACTCAGTGTTGTTCTGGCAACCTGTCTGTCACTGTTAGAGAACAGAGTATTCCAATTCCTTCCCAGACACACACTCCACTTTCAGCTGCCTTTTATTCCTAAATGTTGGCCTGTTTCACTGAGAAAACTCATTATTCCCTTCTTAATATCTGCTTGAACTTGTACCTCAAGAAAAAATAAACAAACAAACCCCAGTCATAGACAGATTAATAAAACCTTTCTAAATTTTTTCATATTAATGACTTTAACAGAGAAAGTCCATGAATTCATCGCTGATATGGGATGTACAGACTTAAGCTTTTATTTTGAAGTCTGTAATTTGCCTATTGAATAATATATGTATTTCATTATCTTATGCCAGAATTACCCTATTTATAAAGTACGGATACAGATGCTGCTTACTTCGTAAAGCTTTCAGATCTATGGTTTCTGTGAGAGGGCTAGTTTGTATTGCTGTCTGCAAACATACTTATATTAATCAAAAGCCCAATCATACCATCAGTAATTTTAAAATTTGGGTTTCATTCTTCCATTAAGGTCAGTTTTCTGTCAGTCTGCAGACAACACCATAGGCATTGATGTGTCTCAGAAGCTACTCCATCTTTTCCCAGCTGCAACTGCATGTTCTGGTTGCTCCTGAGAAAACTTCCTTTCTATTTTAGTGAGTCAGATAACTGTTTCCAAAACAATCTTTGGATGATGGCTCTGTAAGCAGTTAAGTGAAAAGAGAAATCTGCTGTGCAAAGCTTCTTTGTTTATTGCTTTTGCTGACTGGCTGAAAGTGAGGTCACAGTAAGCTCAGAGGGTTTGATATAAATGAAATAATTTAACCAGAAAATACGTCTTCAGAAAGATGACTCTGCAAAATGCCACAGGTACCAATCTCACATTCATACCTTTAATAGTTGTCATTAAAATGTGATTATATATAAATGAAAATGTATATGGTTTCCGGATTTATGCAACCCAAGCATATTACTACTGTAATTTTGCATGAAAATGCACCAAGGTATCCTCAGCCAGTATCAAAATTAATGAATGAAAGCAAATAACTTCAATTCCTAGGGTCACCACAACTTCACTAGTATTGGGAAATCTCCGAGTGGTACAGAGCCATGAAGCAGTGGCAGCATTCCCTTACTGCTGCTGGCACCAAGAGGGGTGGCTGTTCAGCCACCTGCCCTTTACACTGGCTGACTGATTCCTGTGGCTGCAGATGCATTCACATCAGCAAAAGCAACAATCTCTTCTAGGAAATTCAGGAGCCAAAGATTATCAAATATTGCTTGTACTGGCTGAATAAAATTTAGATGATGTCTGCAATTCCTGTGCCAGGAATCAGGTGTAGAAGTTCAAAAACTCTTAGATTTTAGCATATGGTGTTACACATCCCAGTGAAGTGTGTGTAGGAAGGTGGATGCCTGTTCACACACTTTTTCAAAAGCAAAAATTACTAACTTTCAGGCTGGAGGTCAGAAGTCAAAGTTTGCTTCTGTAATGGACTGTGAAGAGTAGCAATATTTTTGTGCACATCTATAGAAACCTATGCGTAAGAAATAAAAATGGCATCTTAGACGTTTAAAAGTCTACAAAGAATTTCTGCTGTCTTGTTCCTCTCTGAACAAGGGCTGTGCTGGTTTGCTGTTCTTTTGTCCAAGAGTAACAACTTCCAGATCAGTGCTGACTCTTTATTTGCCATTTACCAATGCCAAGCATGAGCCTCCTTCTCTTTCACTGCTTGAAGTATATATACCTTTGCTGCTCTGTTTCTCATGATTTCTGCTTTTCCTGTGAAGCTTGGTTGTTTTAACAAGACCTGTATGGGCTAATTTGTAGTAAAAAAGTATGGACTTTTTTGAGTATCTACATGTTTGTGACTTTTACCTATTGCACTGAGCCATGTTCGTAAATGTGAAGCTGAAACATTAGCAAGTATTGCAATATTGTACATTTTTACTTGTTATTCAAAATTACTATTAATAAAGTCCTGTTCGTGGATGACTAAGCAAAAAAAAATTGAAATGCAATTGAAAAAAAAAAAAGACCAAGAAGGAGCAAAGTCTTGCTGACCAATGCTTTAAAATAACACTGTTCTGAGTGGTGGCCTCAGGCAGATAGTTACATGTGGAGTGATGGGAGCAGACTACTTACTGGAAGTAATTATAAAAAATTGATGAGTTGATAACATAGTGCTATAAAGCACCAGCTTCATCTGTAGCTTTTTAGAATACAGGAAACTTTGAAATATTGACACAAAAATGCTTAGAATGGCTGGAAGGGATCTGATTCAAAAAAGGGGAGATACAAAGATTAAAATAATAGGCAGATTAAACGGCAGTAAAGTTATCCTTTTAACTGAGCTGAGTTTTATTAGACTGAATTCCTGTAAACCATCTAGTGCATAAAAATAAAGCAAAAGTGTATCTGAAACTACATTTTATAGCATAACATCTTTTATTTCAATTTAAATAAAGGACAGTTTGAACAGTAAAAGTGGAGTTTTTGAGAGGAGAGTCTTTGCTTTAATGTAAGTTTCAAGACTAGAATGTCAGTGGTGAACATTTTGAGAAAAGCAAACATTATTGAAGGTATCTCTTATAATTTTTGTGTTTCCTTGTAAAGAAGAAACAAAACAGATTAAGTCACTAGGGTTCCTTTGAAGCGCTCTAGCTAGATTTTAACTGCACATGTTGACAGCTGTCTGCATAGCAAAAGTACTTTCCTTTTTTTTACTAGGAAGTGGGTGAGAGAAATAATTTGAAATTTTAATTTGCAAGACGATGTTCATTGTAGTAATGGCTATAAGTTGTCCCAGTCTTTCTAAAAAATATTTCTTTGACAAACCTTGTCCAAATCAGGAAAAAGAGTCACTAACCTCAATTAATGAAAATATATTTAAAAGACCACTAGTACTTTAAATGAAGCTTATAGGTATTCACTTTCAACCTACCATTGCTCTTTTTAATTTTTCCAATAATAATAATTTTAATAATAATAAATATTTTCTTTTCCATCTTCCTGTTCATCAATGTACATATAGCACCACAGCTATGCTTCTTTATTTATGGCCTTAACAGACACACAGGAAAGTTGTGCAGTACCTTATGATAAATGATACAGTAACCTGGCCAAAAAAATAAATTACTTAACACTGTACACATAATCTGAGTGAAAAGAGCACAGCTCTGGTTTTGGTAGGTAATGCAAATTGGTACAAGGTTAAGAAACAAGTCACTGTTACAATCTTACAGTTGTTATGAAAGTATTACCATTTTAAAAAAAATTTTGTCTGCTCAGTTTTTTAAGATGTAGTTAAACTACAAGAGCCAGAGGCATGCTAACTTTTCATGTGCAGGAAGAAATCAAAATAATGTAAAAAGCAGTATTTGTATTTTATTTAATTAGCTTTCCCTTACTTACTGGTATTCAGGCTTGGTTCCTACTCATGCTTACCCACACACCACCAAAAAATCCACCACACATTCCCTAGCCCCGTGAGCTCCAAGGAAACCACTGCAGGAATTCATCAATGAAATGAGCAGCTGTCTGAAGGCTGTACACCCCTGCACAAGGAACTGGGGTTTAGCTACTATCCCACCATTCTTACTGTCCCCTGGCCTGCCACAGATCCTTGCCTTTATTCTGGCTGTCAAAGCTGCAGAGGGAGCATTGGTTCCAGAGAGAAATTTGTGCTTCCTGGGTTCTTGGCAGCAGCAGAGAATTCTGTCATTCCTGGGAGCTAAGACATCAACACAGCAGAGGGACTGATCTCCTGGGGCTGGGTGTCAGCGTGATCCATTGATAAGGATATCAGCAGCTAAAATATAATCACAGTTGTATTGTTTGGTAATGTGGCAATACAAATAATGAGCATTTGAAAGGTGCTTTTCAGAGAAGCATTCTCTTTTACCACAGTTTCCTATCAGAGGTTTATAAAGTGTGGTACTTGTTTTGGAATTTGCTAATGTTCCATTTTCTCTGGCAATTAAAATGTATACAATTAGTGATTGAAACAGAACAGTCAAGGTTATATAAAGACGTGGCCTACTCAGGTTTTTCTTGGAGCAAGAGAAAAGAGGTGTGGGAGGAGAATCAGGTAAAGGCAATACTTCTGTCACCTGCAGTGTAAATCAGAATTCTTGTTTATTTAAAGAAATAAGCTGTCACTGTAACTTTGGTGGATAGTGCCCAAACGGAGGATGAAATTCAGGCATTTTTTTCATACACTTGTGGCATAATGAGTGGCTGTACTTCTGGCAGGGTACCACAGTACATAAAGTAAGTTCAGGTTACCTGTAATCTTTATATCACAAATGATCTAGCATGGGTCATAATCCTGTAAATCTGAAATAGAGGGAAAAATGATCAGTCACTCTCACAACCTGATCTGGCCTGGGTAATCACAAGAAGGAGTTGTGACAGGAACAAAAAGAAAATATGGCTCATTTAATCTTTTATAAATTGATAAACTCTTGCAGCTTTAAAGGAATGACCCTTTCGAAGCAAAATAATCAAATCCAACTCTTGTCAGTTTGGGGAGATTTATAATTGTAAGCTGATGATTTTTTAGCAATACTGTCAGTCTGCTTTTCAGATCAATGCCAATGAAATATTTTGTTTACGATTTAACCTCCAGTTTCCCTGGAATTTGTGAGTTCTAATACTAGAAATAGTTATGTCTAACTCTATCGATCTAATGGTAAATTAAATGGCAAACAAAAGCAACCATATTATTTTGTCAAAATGCTCTCAATAGGAAGCAAAATTCTTTATTAAAACAGGATACGTTACACTAAAATGAAAAGAAAGTTTCATTTCAAGAATGATCTTATGAGAAACAGAGAAAAGCTTCACACAGCTAGATTTATTTGATGGGAATAGTACAAAGGTAATAAAACTGAAATTGTATATTGAGTTTCTTTTCCCTGGAATAAAGACAAAGGACCCAAAAGAAGGTGTAAAACCTACCTAAAATGCACATATGATAAATTTTTTCCAGCAATGTATTTTCTTCTTTTTCTTTGAGTAGTTAATGAATAACTTTTCTATTTGAAATTACAGGGTTTATGTTTTTCTATTTCATGCCAAATCCTCTACTGATCTCTGAAATATGTGTGTAAACATACATTGTGTATAGATTATATATTCACAGTAACATTACTGTGGTACAAGAACACAATGAACACTTGAACAAAAAGCTTCATAAGAAAGGGAAGGGTGGTCTATTAAATCAGTAACAGTCTTTAGGGGGTTTTTCTAGTGACGAGTAAGTTAATATTTCAGCCACGTACCAGCCCATGGAATCATTTACATTTGAAAAGAGCTTTAAGATTATCAATCTAAGATTATCAAGTGTGTTGACCCTGCACTGCCAAAACCACCACTGAACCATGTCCCCAGGTGCCACATCTATGCGGCTTTTAAGTAATTCAGTAGGAGAGGAGACTCCTAGATAATGACAGCCACATAAATGTTTATTCTTATCTGGCATGATAATTCTATAAAAGACCAAATTGTTAACAAAATAATAACGATTTCTAAAAAATCCAAACCTGTACATAATACTAAACCATGATTTTAATTTTTTTTCTTGATCACACCAACTTGAAGTGCTTGCATCAGTACTGGCCTCTTAATAAATTTTCAGAGATTCAGATTTGTGCAGCTGACAAAAGCCAGTGGTTACAGAGTTTATCCATCTGTAAATACCTCTTTAAGATGGTATTTGCTATTTAGGCTTGAGGCAGCATGAAGAAATTGGTACTTTTATGATTAAATTCTACCTGCTACAAATAGAACATCAGGATTCCTCTTAAAGGCAACCATCTGCCTTCGGGATGCTCCCTTCTCTCTCTGTTAGCAATATTATTGTTGCAGTAAGTAAAAGCACCACAACATAAATAACACATTTGTAAAGCCTGCATTTTAGATTCTTTTAAGCTTTAATGGTATGTTTTTCAAGGCAATTTCTTTAATGTTTCCTCAAGTATTTTTCTGTGGCTGAAGCCCTGGGTGGAAATGAGGCTACATGTCCAGGCAGGATTAGATGAGCTGTGACTGAGGAGCTTTTTCCCACTCCTCCAGGTCTTAGTGCAAGTTTTGTGCTGACCCGGTGGCAAAGCCATGTCTCCACACCCTGGGAGAAGTGTCAGTGCTCTATGAATTTTCAGCCGTTCCATTACCTGGAAAGACAGGATGAAAACGCTACGATAACGTTATTTAAATTGAAGCCGTTCAGCATTTCGGCATCCTGGGAGCAGAATTTGAAATGTCTCTTTGAGGAGACATTTCTGAAGCCAGCCATATACCTCGTGGTGATCTGGTGAAAAATCTATGTAGGTTGGGTAAGTAGCGAAGACTCTGAAGTAAAATATGTGTCTGCATGGTAGTACTTAGTGGAAATATTCTCTTCATACCAATACTCATTCAGAGAGCAGTGTTTCACTGATCCAGAGAAAGGGCAAATTAAATTCCCCAATTTACTGTGCAGGGATGTGTGGGATGTACTCTGTAATATCAGTGTGTAATAATTACATCAGCGTTGGGGGTTGGGTTGGTTTTTTTTTCTCTCCTGTTCATTTCTTATTACTGTGGAATTTGTCCCATTGAATTGCTAGGGGATACTGGGAGATATTGGGCTGGGCGCAGCTCCTGGCTCTCCCTCTCGGTTTTCAGAGGAGGACAGTCGGAGCCGCTGCTGGGGAAGAGAAACTTTCACTGCCACTGCCAGAGCCCAGCCCAGAGCTGCTCCTTCTGCCGTGGGGTGAGCCTCTGCTGGTGAGAGCAGCCGCTGCCTGGCTGACACCGCCTCACTAAAGAGAGACCTGGCACCGTCTGCTCAGTGCCCGGGATCCTCAGCTCGGCTCCCCCTGCCCGGCTGGGAGCCCCTCACCCCCTGCCTGCCAAGGCATCCTGCCAACACAGCTTGCTGCCTCCGGGAGTCCTGCTGAGGGCAC